>VXBC01007856.1:334881-351840 GCA_013399945.1 Ploceus nigricollis
TAAATTAACAACTTTTCAGCATTCTCCCTTAATCCTTAATTAGGAGATCTTTGTACAATTACTTTTGCCAAGTTCTGGACCCATGGAAACCTTCCCTGTTGATTTTATAGCAGAAACACCGGTATATTTTTTCTCATTCCTCTGCCCATACCCATATCGCCTTCAAGAAGAGACAGAACATGGAGAAACAGCATTTCATGGTTCCTCTCCACCTCTCTCCTGAAATGTGTTTTTCCTGAAAACAAGAACTTCTTCAATGGGTATGAAATATTGGTATGTGCAACATGCACACCTCACACCCATCTCAATGCTCATTAAAGAAAGATGTGGAGAGAGAACTCCCTATAGCATTTCACTATGTCTGAACTTCACACTTGAAACCAATCTGAAATTGATATACATATTTTCTCTTCCTTCTCCCTCACTTCTGCAAACATAATAACTGCACCAACAAGGACAAGGTGTGATAGAAGGACTGCCTCACCAAGAACCAAGTGCCCTTTTCAGAAGTGTTCTTAAGGAGATCTACATATAACGAAGCACCAAACCTTTTTCTTTCAGGTACTCCAAAGCAGATCACCCTTTTGGAGATGCATCCCAGAATTCTGACAGCATCACAAAGCCTCACATGAAGTATGTGCAGGATATCATACTGAGTGTCTGGGATTGTGTGTCCTACCCAAAAGCTTCTAAAGGCAGGAGAGTTGCTGCAGAAAAACAGACAAGTTTGACAACTGAATATCATAGTACCTAGACACACAACAGACTGGGAGATTTCTATCTAGCTCCTGTCACTGCCTGATGTTTAGACTGCTGGGAAAGAGAGACTTTCTCTTTAAGAAAAGATTTGTATAAAGATGAGTGAAGACAGAATTTATTAACTTAGACAAATTTCACTTAAATGCACATTACAGTGGACAGGTAATATACCTCTAAATGCGAAGCTTTGCAATGAAAAAATGGTGAGATTTCTCTCACTGGTGCCACAGCTGGTGTATCATTAAACAAAAAAGGACACTCAAGCCCAAACTACTCCCCACACACCAAAAGAAAAAAACCCCCAAAAAACCCCAAACACATACGAAATTTGCTTTCACTTCATTCCAAAGTCTCAACCCTTCTGACCAATTCCACCAGCTCAGCTGAAACTTGCTTATACAGTAAATACAACAAAATAACATAAGCCTAGAAAACAGAAGCAGACTAAGACAGCACGTTTCTCTTCCTCCTTTGAAACTGCCACTCAAATATCATCTGTATTTAACATTTCTTGTTTCTAAAAATCAAGGTAAGTGCCTAATCCTCAGCCACTCCAGCTGCCATCTCCCAATCAACTATGAACTGTTAATTAATGTGCATTTGGGCTAAGGACTGTGACACTCATTTGCAAACTGATTTTAAAAAGAGTGAAGCAATTTTTGTCCTCTATTCTGTTCCTTCCTCTCCTTAAGGTTAGACTTCTGTTTCTGACAAGACTGCATCTGTTGCTCAAACATTGCCCTCTACAACTCAACATTTAAGCACTTAAACAAACCACTGTAGCCTTTAATCTGCATTTATACAAAAAGCTGTAGCAGCTGAGGAGACAAACCCAGACACCCATTGATACTATGGGACTTCACCTCCAAGCAGTGGGGCCAGGCAAACAGGCATGGCAATAACTGGCATGGTCACCTCACTTTAACATGCTTGCAAACATAAATCAACGCTCTAAGCAGTGAGTAAGAGTGAAATTGGTGGGAATATCTTCTGGTTTGGTCTACTGCACTCTGAGATAACTAAGTGAAATATGGATTCCAGGATAATGGCATATCACATACACCAGCATTTCCAATTGTTTGCAATGGCCAATACTGAAATTATGATCTCACATTATGCACAACATTAATGTTGTACTGTGTTCCACATCAACCAGTCCTGGTGGACCTTCACCTGTCCGTCCCCTCTGAGCCATGCAACAGTGGCAGTGCCCTGCTCCAGCGGGAAGCTGAAAACACTGTTCTTTTTTCTTTCCCCTTGTACAAAGGCACTTGCACCCCACCTCATGAAGTGCTGGAGTGAAGCAGAACAGAAATAGATTGTGGAGACAGCAGAGATTTTGTGATGTGGGACACAAGACACAACAGGATGCTGCAGTGGTGCAGGGATGCAGAACTGAGGAAAGCAGTCCAACCCCACCGCATGCTACAGAACCCACCAGACCAGGTGTCTCAGCAGCTCTTGGTTTTCTAGACAGATCACATCAGCTGGCATATGAGAAAAGGCAAGCAGTGCTCCTATGAGGGCATTACTCCACCTCTCCACGCACCACTCTTGCTCAGAATCTCACCAATCTCTTACGTGAATGGCTCAATAGTCTCATGATTTGCAGAGATGTATCAGGCTACTTTTTTATTTTGGTACTGGGTTAGTTTGAATCAAGTAGTCATGGCCCCTCAGAGTCAGAACTGGTGAACAAGAATCTTTTTATATGAAAATAAGGAGAATTATTAAGGACAGCACCCAACAAGTAAGGACTGAAGAGGTATTTTTAAAATGAATGAAAAGGAAGGAGGTGAAGCCTTAGAAGATCGGAACTGTGCAGAGGGGTGCGAAATCTACAAAAAGTAAATGCTCATCCCAGAGGACAAGTTTCCATGGTGAATTTCAGGATTAAAATATTTCTTTAATTCACCTTCTGAACCTTGGAGATAGAAGATTACAGAGGAAGAAACTTCCTTTCTGTGGCATCTCTAAAGTTCCAGCTCCTCACCAAGAAAAAGAAGTGCAGAGAAGGCACATAAGTGAAATGTTCTAGATATTGACTTTTGTAACAACTTTTTCAAAATTTCACCTTGGATTCAGCTTGGCATTAGACAGTTTTACCTTGCTTGACCAGACTGTTTTTTCCTAGTGAATGCAGGGGCATTCAAATCCCTGTACAGCAGTACATTCAAACCACCGACATTTTCACTTCGTTTCTTTTACACCCTTTGTGCTCAATGTGTGCTTGATTGCAGAACTCAGGCTTGCACTTACTGCTTTAAAAAGTACTTCTGCATAGTGTTGAGAAGGATTTGTTTCAGTAGCTAGCACAGAAACAGACCAGGCATGAAACCAGATGTCCAAGTGTTTGCACTTGGACTTGCCGAGATTTTAGCATGAGCACAACTGTTCAGACAACTGCCACTGAGTAATTTTGAGACCTAACACAGCTTCTCTGTTTACACTTTTACTACTCCCTGAGAGTACTGGGAAAGTGCTGACTGGCGGTTGCTGAAGGGCCAAGACTTACATTCTACACCTTATGTTCACACAGGAGCACTTTGGCAGGAAGACTCTCCCAGCACAGTCTCCTGCATCCAGCAGAGGTACTCCCAGAAGGGAAAATGTTAATGCTTCCCATCCCCGTGGATTCTTTGTTTGTGCACAGAGACTGCCTCTGGTTATGCCTAACTGTCCTCCTGGAAATGAGCTGAGACCACCAATTCATCGAGTGCTAAATGCCAAGGATGTGCAGGCTGGATGTCAGAAGACTGAACTGAAGAATTAACATTCTTGTTGCACTTTTTCACAAAAAAATTCACATCGTTTATGTGACATCTTTTGTTCAGCTTTTTCTCCTAAAGGAGGTAAGAAATGGGACAAGGCTCTGTTAGTTACTTCATCAGCGCCCTTTGTACAACTCATTTTGCGTTTCTGCACCTCAGTTTCTCCATCTGCTAAATACTGGTGCTCTATTTTGAGAGGATCCAGCCAAAAAAAGTGCTGCATGAACCAGTATCTTTACTCTTAATGCACTTCAAAACAAAATTTTCTTCTCTAAATTAAATAGTCTGAAAAGTTTCTTTCCATCAGATTGAGCTGGTTTTTGATACCATACTGTCCCAGCAGCTCACCCAGAGCCACATTAAAAGAGAACTGATGTCATTCAGCCTTGCCTCCACACACCACCTGGACATGGTAACTGCTGCCACTGCAATTTCATTCTTGCTTGCTGTTTGCAAATTTCAGTTCCTCTGGTTGTGTGCTGTAAAAATTTTGATTCATACTTTACTTTCCAAATATTGTGGCTTTTCTTGTGCAACTACTTAAGAAAGATGGCCTGCATTGTGCAAAAGGATCTCTTATGACACAGTGCATGCACAGTATAACAGACGAAGCCCATTAAGAGCCTGGCTGTTCTTTCTAGCTTTATTTCACCTCAAGATGCATATTAGCTGTTTTTCAATAGGGAAGAAAACAGAGGTCACAGTGGAAATACCAGATGTACCTTGCGGTTCATGGTTCACATTCTAGAAGCAGAAGGTGCTGATACTGCAAGGCAACAGGCACCTGCTAGAACAGGCTGAGCTCTCCCAGCTCCTCCTGGCTTCTGCACCCCTCAGGATGAAGTCTGTAGAGGTAGCAGAATCCCCAAAAGGCACTCTGCCAGACATCATGCAAAACAGAGTATCACCCCACATATTCCTTCTTTTTTGATTTTCCTCTGCTACTTGGTACAACTGCAGAAAACTTCCAGCACCCTTCACCAACAGGTCACTCCATAAAGCAAGTTTCATCAGCTTGATCTGTTCACCATGCCAAAAATCAAGATGAAGCCAAGCACACTTAGAGAAATAAAGGCTTGCTTAACAGTCAAAAAGAGGAAAACACACATTTCTTCAGGGACTGTTTTGTTCACTGAGTAATTGCCACAGCTGGCAAACGTACAAAAAACCCAACTCAAACCAACAACAAAAATCAAAGCAAAGTAATAAAAACTGTGTATAAGCATTAATTTCTAACAACAGGAACTGTCCACAGCTGATTTTTTCAGAGAACCACCATAGCTAGTGAATAGCGAAAGATTATGTAAGGATGTCATATGTCTTAGTGACCCGTGCTAACCATGGAAGTATCTACTTCAATACAGAAATATTGATCTGTGCTTCTCTTTGACTCCTTCCATTCATCTAAAACCAATACTCTTTCCAACTGTGTTTAGTTCAAAAGCTTGGACGATACTTTCAATTCAGTGCTCCAATTTTGTTTCTAAATGCTTTTTGCTCTTGTTCCCTAACTTCTAAGTGTAGTTATTCTGGCAAATGCTTCTTCTAAGTGTTGAAGGATAAATGCACAGAAGTGAAAAAAGCCATCTACAGTAAGATTTTCTGTCCTTGCACAAGAGCTTTGCAATCATTAGAAAGGAAGGCAGTAGCAAGCAAGAACATGGAAGCAATGTCACAGCCAGAGGACTGAATACAGTACAACCCTGGGAGTTCAGTGCTGGCAAAGTTGAAGGCCTACTCAGTAAAAAGCCCAGCAAAACAGGTACTGCAACACTCAATGCACCGTATTTCACATCCTCTCTACCATTTAATGACTAAGTTAAAAACTCCCACGGTACTTTTCTCTGGTATTAACAACTTAATTGGTAAATCTCACTTTTCAACAATACCTCCCAAAAACACTGTCTTTGGTCCATATTGCCTGAAAACCATTACTTATTTAGTGACAAGTTTTCAGAGCACATTCTCCTCATGTGAACAGATGACTTGTGCCAGCACAGAGGATGGGACATGTATTTGTAACAGTGGTAGTTTCCCACGTACATTTTTAAGAGCCAACAAAGGAGACAAACTCTGTGAAAAGCGTCTCCCCAATATGCATCTCTCATTTTCCTGTTGAGGGATCATGCCTCTGACAAACCAGTGCTCAAAGCAAATGCACTTCTGCAGCTCTCTTTGGAAAACTTCCCCACTGTTCTGCCCTTATTGTCTTGTCAACACCCTCTCCTCATAAACAGCTGCTTCGCCTCTGAACTGATTTCTGAGCACAGTTTCAGTAACACAACAAACAGAACTTCCAGCACCCAGAGGGATATGAGCTAAAGAATTATATGCAAGTGTCCAGTGATTATCATTTGAAGCCTTTCATTTTCTTCAATAAAAAAGGAAGCAAATAAAAGAGAAATTATCAAGTACCTTCAGTCAACAGTATCCCAGCTGACTACTGTCAATGTTGACACTGAATTAGGCAATTAACATCCAGTTCCTTTTCACACTGTCCTGAAGTAGTTGACAGCCATTCAAACTGTATTTCCTTTCTGTCTCTTCCTCCACAGATTAAACAAAATAAAAGATCCCAAGTAATGATGGCAAGAGTCAGTAATGACAAAAATCTAAGGAAGGCTGATAAAACATATTTCTAGCATTTCTGACCTGGCACCTAGAACTTTCACATAATAACAAAGCATCAGAAGTAACACCATCCACATCAGCACCCTCAAGGAAAAGCCAGCACTGGGTCTGGGTATGAGCTCCAATCTACCAGAATCCTGCTTTAGCACTAAGTGTCAGAGCCTGGGGTGGGACACAGGCCATGCCTCCATTGGTGAGCCCACAGGGCCAGGACATGTGCCTGAGCCTTGCAGTTCTGGGAGAAAACTGGGAGAATGTTTCCTGGCGTGCTCTGGCCTGGGCCCACCAGCATTCTCCCAAACAATTGTCAGGCACGGTGCCACTTAGGGCAGGCCAAGGACCGCTCCCAGGAGGCAGTCTGAATGCAGCCATCCTGCTTGGAGACTCGGAGCTCAGTGCTACAGGACAGGACCAGGTCATGCCAGTTGGCCACAGGGCCAAAGAGTAAAGCCTGGCGCTGTTTTGTTTACTACATTTGGAGCCTAAGTCTCTTGCTTAACAATACAGGGCATTAACCACTGATCAGGACTAATAACACAGATAAACGTTTGCGTCCATGCCTTCTCCTCTGTGACCTACATATTAATAGCACACAGCCTACCCACGTACACCTACATTAAGCTTGTCCATTTTTCCCACAACAACATGGATGCTATTTAAGAATCAGGTTTGAGAGTCCTAAAAACTTTCACAGCCTTCCATTACTGCCCCTTCACACAAAATGGAAGGAGCTTCTTTAGCCACCTAGTGATGAGTTTAACAGCCAAGGCTCCCTGTGAGGTGACGCATTTGCCAGATTAGACAGAAAGTCCCATGGGACCAGAGACTTTGCTATGTAGCTGAAACCCACCCACCTATCTGAGATAAGAATTTGCATTTTAGTGAGTTCTTATCGAGAGTCTGCCACCCAAGCAAGGCCCTCCACCAGTGACACACATACTTTGAATATCAGGGAACTCCTCTCATTGTCAGCTTCCTCAGCATCCAAATAATCCCAGAATGCAACCTTTTATGTTTTCTCCTCTTTCCTGACAAGTATTTCCCTCAAGTATCCCATGACACGTTGTTCCAAATTACCCAAACCATGCTAGGATGCCAGAAGCATGAGCAGGCAAAACTTTCAAGACAGAAGTGTTATCGCTAATGTGATTTACTGTAGATAAAAGAAGGTGTAAGAGGGTATGGATGATGTTGTTAGGCTTTTTGTTAAATCTAAGCCCATTTTGTCATGTACAAAGGAAGTAAACATCTGGCAGACATCCAGTAAAATGAGACTCATGGGTTTAAAGCTGTTTCTTGGTAAATTGCTCAGATCCCAAAGATAAGCATCACTCCTTGGTGGCAAGCTCAGCAGTCAGTGACACTGGTGCAAAGGACTGCAGCAACCTCTCTGCAGAAGAGGTGTTTTCAGGGAAGGGGCAAGCAGTGTGCCTCACAAGGATCAGCATTTGCTCATTCTGACACCCTGGGCCAAGATATGTCAGCAGAAAGGATGTGGTTTGGTGTCACTGGCAGCAGGCTCCGGTTCACAACTAAACCAGCAGCCTGATTTGTGCAAGCCAGACCCTTGGCCCGATCACATCAAGTTCCACACCCAGAACGTACAGTCAAACAGTTCCTAACATACGCTTGAGGCAGGAGCCCTGGAAATGTTGGTTCTGTCCCTTAGCTAGTGGTAACTCAACAACTGACAAATCCACAGGGAATATATAAACACCACTCTGCCTATCAGATTGTTTGCTCCTTCTTGTTTTTTTTAATTGAAAGTGTATTACTGAGCCAAATAAGTTAAGACTAGTCTACAAAGATTTTTAAGGACTAAACAACTGCACTAGTTAAAAAAAAAGTGTCCTCATTTTAGATAAGCAAAGTGGTTTAGGAGCCAACAAATTAACCTGTTGGCACAAGAAATGACCACAGCAAAATCAGAAGTACAAAATGAAAGCTTAAGAATGGTCACGAAATTTAGTCCATGAGTCATGAGACATCAGATTAACTGCAACAAGGTATTATTTGTATGGCTGATGTGCTTCCATAAAAATAATTTCAGCAGTGGGAACAGCAGTGAGAATGACCCAGTATCCCCACGTGAACCTAAATGTTCCTGTAACTCAGTTCCACAGTCCCATCATCTCATACCAACCTTTAAATAACCAGGATTTAGAAATCTATGGCCCTCTCTGCAACTCAAAGATACATGACATAAAATCGTCACTGTTTCCAGAACTGTAGGAAGTGGCATTGCCAGCTGGTTTGTAACAAGTTCTTGTGCTGATAGCACTGGGTGTAAGGGCAGACAGGCCTAAGATGAGCCTCACAATGCCAGAACAGTAAATTCTGCCTTTCTGTCCCTAGGCTTGAAGTGGCCTTTCAGAGCAACATTCAGCTTTGGGCACTCAGTGTCTCCTGGCCTGACATATGGCATTCACCTGTGTAAGCAAGGAGGAAGACTCATTAGGAAGGGTGAAGGAACTGTTTTCTCATCACAGAGCTGTTTTCTCTTATTCTGCTCTTGAGAGCTGCAGTTCAAAGGGAGCCAATGTCACTTCACATGAATGGCAGCTGCAGAAGGGTGAAAGTGATATGCAGAAGTCAGGTGTTTTAACCAGACAGCCACCCTGAGGTTCTGTCCCAGTACAGATCCACTGCAGCTCTCTATGTCTGCTACAGCTTGACTCAATCACACCTGCAGAGGCAGTGTGAAAGCTTTAATCATGCCTGACTGGATAATTAAGCAGGACTCTTCATCTGCAGCAATGTTTAAATCCAACACTTTGGTGAGATCTCAGGCATGTTGTTGGCGCAATCCTCAGTCCAAGCCCCAATTTGTGACACAGAAGGGAAAAGCAGCCAAGGTAGTGTTCAGTCTAGACGGCATGGCTTTGCGAGAATTGCATTGCTCCACAAGAAGTCTTTGTAACTAATTGGTTATTAATTTGTAACATGGTTGCTTATTTCAAGTCTTTTCTTGTTACTCACTCCTGGTAACCAGGACAGGCTGCCATTTGCACAGGAATTTCAAGCATCATCAAAACCAAAAGATACATCACCATTTACATCCTAAACCACACTACAACTTTGCAAGGCCTTTACCGTTGCAGGCTGGAAATCCATTTGGGGAGACAAAAACAGAAAAGGGATTGTACAGCTGGAAAGAAGACAGAAATTCATACAGTCCCTTTATATTTTCTTGTAAGTGCCTGAAGCAAACAATAAGCAGGCAACAGAAATAAGTAATTTCTTGAAAGCTTAATCTGTCCCAGACTCATCTGGGTGCCCAAAGGCAGACAATGTGCTTGGGAGATCCTGCTTTTTCAAGCCTCAGAAACCCTCTGTGTCGGGTGCCTCGGGGAGTGCCAGGATGTGCACATAGGAAAGCTGGTCTGCAAACACATCACCCTCTACCCCTTAGGAGGGTTCAGTGTTGCTGTTTCCAGGGCACCCCCTAGGAGTCTGAATACCTGACTGCTCCTGTAAATACTTTATGCTGACACCTAGTCCCAGTCACTGGTATGAGCAATGAGCTATTCCCAAACGCAGGTACAAACTCAGACAAACCTTTCTCTCCTGCAACAATAATACTCTGTATACTGTACAAAACCTGTGAGTAATCCACTGCCTCACTTGGTACTGCTAAAGCCTTGGGAGTGCCTTGCACCTGGTGTTTTGGGCACTCTTAGAGTTCAGGACACAAATAGACTAGAGAATCCAGATAACAGCACAGGAATTATCAAAAGTAAAATTAAAGAGTTTTTGGGAAAGAAAATTAAACAATTTGACAATTTAGCATAATCTGAAATGTGAAAACATTCTTGAAATATTTAAGGGATTGACGCAAAGGAAAAAAGAGCACTAAAAAGATTAGACATCATGTTAGGCATTAAGAAGACATCTCTGATACTAACAACATCTAAACACCAGGATAAACCATCAGAAATGAAGATCTTTCCATATCAGAACATGATGGAATGGTTTGTCAAGATTCTCTCCAAGGCTACTTTTCATGATCCTATGATACAATATAAAATTGAAGAATCACATTTCTCACCCCTGCAAACCAGTATTCCTGCCTATGGCAGAAATACTGTGTGAGCTAGGGAGTAGAAAATTATCAATGCTTTTAAACTTTTTGGCTTCCTATATTTAGGGACAAATAAGTTTCCCATAATGGGTATCAGTCTGCTTCCTGCAAATATCAGCTGAATATGTTGTAAAATCAAACATGCATCCAGCTATGTACTGAGCAACTCTAATACTCTGCTCTCTGCGATGCTTGGTTCACTTTTTGATCTCCATGCCCTTTCCTACCAGAGCCCAGGGTCTTTGTCCCTCCCTTCCCTCAGCTCCCACAGTGCTTTGGCAGGAGAGTTTTGTTGCAGAGGCACCAGCAACAAAAAACTCTGGGAAAGCCCAGGGCAGCCAAGCACTCCCTCCTCCCTCAGAGATCATGGCACATGTTCAAACAACTGGCACGCTTGAAATGAGAGGGAGGGACAAACAGCAAAAGGGCTGATTGATCACAGCATAGCAACCAAGAGGAGGGAGAGATGCAGAGCCAGAAAGAGGTCAGACACCTCATTCCAAAGGATGTAACAAGACCAAAGTAGGTCTGAGATAAAGGGTAAAAAGGGTCAGATGCACACCAAGCTGGAATGAGTTAAGGGAAGCAAAGAGAAATTAGTTTCTCACCTGTATGGCAGTAAACTGGTGAAACTACACAGGAGATTTATTGATATTTTCTCACCATGGAAATTCTGTGAGAGTGCAAAAAGAATAAACACCTTCTTTCACATAAAAACCTGCTGTACTCCTATGTAACTGATTTGTAAAGCCTCCCTGCAAAAGGCATGGGCTCAGCACCCTATTTTCAAAGCAACACACTAAGATCATACAGCTCAGAGCAGGAGAGAACCTGGGTATTCTGGATCCTCCAGCCCTGATCTTAGACCCGTGGCTGTAAACTGGGGTCTCCAGACCACAGGCTCAGATGAATAAATATTTTCAGAGCTTTCTCTTTGCTTTGTTTTGCTTTTCAGTGTCTCACTTTTGCTTCATCTTTCTACATCCAGACTGTTTTCTTCACTTTCTTTCTTTATATCTGGGGCAAAAGAACCTTTTAATCTATTTGCATTTCAGCCTTTAGCCACTGATTTTGCACTACACTTGATGTAAATAGAGAACTCCACTAGCGGAATTGCCAACCCCAAATTCATGAGTCAAAACAAAAGCCCCTAAAAACTCAGAAGCATTTTTGTTTTGCTAATGTTCTATCTTCAATTCGTGCTTTACAACCAGAAGAGCTACAAACACATGTCATTTAAAATGAAATCCATGATCTTCCTTAATTTACATACATCAGGAACCAGACTTAAAAAAAAAAGCTCTGTGACTTTAAAACTAAACAGAACATCTTGATCATATGCAGTTCTAACGACTGGCTGTAGGTGACCAACTGACCCAAAATAACAGATCAGCAAAGGTAATTTAGATCACTTCCAAACAATTTCCTTTCCCATCTCCTTCCTCTCCCCTGAATGCTCTTTTAGCCGTCTCGTAATAAAGGAGCAACATTACCCAAACCATATGGTTCACCTTCCAGAATCAGCGTTTATCTGTATCTACGGAGGGTGAACCGGCAGAGAACAGGGTAGGACAGGAAGCCACAGCTCACAGCTGAGACAAATGGTCTGTTTGCTACTCTATTAGAGCACCAGAGCCTCATCCTGGATGCAAACAAGATTGTGAAATAGAAAGGGAAGGAGGTGGGGGGAAAGACCAAACAAAGCCTGTGATGCTTATCGTGTTTCAAGATGGGTGGAGTGCAAAACCCAGAGACAGATCAATTACACCTACAAAGCAAGCAAGAAAGAGGAGCAAAACATAAATATTTTGAGTCTGTAGGATGTGGGCTAATTTATCTGATGGCATATGTCCTAATGTAACATTTATACAATTGATAGGATTGAAGAGGTCTTCTAGTTTTCATAGAAAAATAAAGGAATGCATGATACAAAAACCTAAAAATAGTATTGGTATAATTACTTATCCAATTTGATACCTATCTGGTAACAACAATTCACATTTCCTACTGTTTTCACACCTGCACAGAACAAACAGCAATTGCTCAAGCTAAAAGTACATCCTGTCATTCTGACATTAAAATTTACAAGTTGGTGGTTTGTCTCCGGAAAGATGAAAGAGACATAGATATACAACGCAGAGAACAATTTGGCTTTATATATTTGCAATTATCTAAGCTGTGGGAGCTGCATGTGCAGGTTTGAGCTGAATGTTTGGTGAAATAAATGAATGTTGGGGGAAAAAGTGATGCAACAAAATACCTACCACTGCAATCCAATGTACTGGATAACTACTGCTCCAACACTTCCACATGTAATTCATGATTATATCTACAAAATGGTAAAAAAACCCTTTAAAAACCTGACTGCTAACTGCTATGTATTCACTATTTCATCTATTTTTAGAATGATGGTCAATGAGTATGTTTGAAATTGCTCAGGGCTCCTGTGTCTCCTTACTTGAGAGCTTGTCTTTAATTACTGAAATATTAGTGTCAGATTTGACTGGGTTTCTGTAGAATGACCATGCAACAGTCAAACACACCACAACCTTTCTTTCCCCAACAAACTGTGCATGACTTCTCCGTACCAACTGACACTCCAAGCAAGAACAGCTACCTAGAGCCTGGCTGAGCCTGAGGGCTGCACGCTGCAGACACTGCACCTCCAGCAGTGCGCTGGCAGCCCCACATTCCTGCACACAACTGCATGCCACCAGGCAGATGCTGGCATTTATCCAGCTGGTCATTCAAACTAAATTATCACCTAGTGTGATTCCATCACACAAAAAAGAAGTATTTACAAAATTACATAGGACAATATAAACATTTCTGTATACGTCACAGAGTTAAAAGAGGCCAAAGGATTAATTGAATCTTAAAGCTTGGGGACTGAAAATCCTTATGGTTTATGATCACACCAGAGACAACAGAATCATGTCTTTATGCCTTTGAAGTTTATCTT
The DNA here is from genome assembly GCA_013399945.1 of Ploceus nigricollis. Lineage (NCBI taxonomy): Eukaryota > Metazoa > Chordata > Aves > Passeriformes > Ploceidae > Ploceus > Ploceus nigricollis. The sequence continues at coordinate 348,086 of VXBC01007856.1, forward strand.
ACTCCTGAAACTTTTACTAAAGTTCCATTAGGTTATGACAATTTTCCACTTTGCTTCTTCTGTGATCAGTAGTTCTTTAATGATGTTAGCAGCAGTACATTTCCATCTGCTCCATGCAGTTCTCCCTACTGCTTAAAAAGTTTGGCTGTGTAATGACCCTTTACTAGTACAGCCAGTAACACAGCTGCATAACTGCAGTATTGCCTATTAATACTCCTGAGTTACACAGCATTTCTTCAAGGATAATTCCATAATTAGCAACAATACCATCCCTGCCTAACAAAAGGGCAAATGAGACAAGACACAATACTGTGTGTGTATATTCGTAACTAAATCAGTAACTTCAGGTCATCAGCTGTGAGCTGGTAGAAGAGAGTTTTCCCCTCTCCTTGCTTATTTTGAGGAAATGTCTAGGACAGCTAGGACTATTGAAATAATGGTTTACATATAGTATCATATCTGTATTATATTACAATTTAATATAAAATCCAGACTCTGTTTTAAAAAAAACAGCTATATCCCTTGGAATCGATCATCTCATCTTGTAAGATGTGGAACAAACCATGGGGTAAAGCTATTGGGTTTCATTCTCTCCATGGTTCTGATACATTATACTATAATAGATAATACACATTAATAGATATATATATATACACACACATATAATACAAGTACCAACAGGAGTACCAGAAACTAAACAGGAGCTAAACTGACTAGGAACGCCTTCTCATGTCCAAAATTAAATGGAATAAAATTACTACAAATCACATACAAAGTGAAAAATGATGGGACATCCAAGTTAAATTTGCAGATATAACTCCATTTGTCAAAATTATTTTAGGTATAAAACATAACAGATTCTAGAGATGAGTTTATTTAAATAAATAAACATCTGTAGCATTCTCATTAAATAGGTACTCATAATAAAATATTGTTTACAATGAGTAAAGAAAATAGAAATAGAAAATAGTTAGAAAATAGAACTCCATGTTCTATNTATATTAAACTTGACATACTCAGTTTATTAATTTATGAAAGCAAAATATGAACCACAATCTTTTAGGTAAAGCAAATAAGGGCTGAGTCCTTATGCTAATAATGAACCTACTTTCCCCGGCATCTTTAGTGGGAAAACGTTTCTAAGCATAGAAAAAGAAAATAAAAAGGAAATCTTTCCTTAAACATGAGCACATATTCATCTCCTAAAACAGATTAAAATACTGTAAGTAAACTGAGCTTAGTTTGATTCATTTGCAAACGCATAGTATTAAACACTTACAAGATTCTAAATATTTAAGAGGTTCTTGTGCATTACCAGGGAACACAGGAAGCTGCTGCTAGCAAGCAACTTCAGTGCTGTGAATAAACCCATAGAATTTATCTGTTTGCTTTTTAAAACATTGTTTATTGAGAACATTTAATGAGGACTAGGGCTTCGATAGCAAATATTTAACCAAGAGCACAGATTCCCTCACATAAGCACAGCTGCCCCAGCCTACTTGGGGAAATTCATTATGATGACAAAAGATAGGAGCTTTAGCCTTCCTTTATTTAACCCAAGCTATTGAAGTTTCTTAGGCAAAGGAACCCATACCCCACATCTGTCTCATCTCCTTTTTGACAGGAACAAGTTTCCAGAAGATCTGGGTACCGCAGTTCTCCTGCACAAAACAACAGTCTTTCAGTGCAGCCAAAATTACACCTGGATCATATGGAGTACAAACCATTTCAGTACAATGGAGTGTTAACCCGGTACATTACCCCAGGTAGCACAACAGTGTACGTTTATTTTGCACTGGGTAAGTGCTGCCCACACAGAACATGAGTTGGGGAAACAGAGATCCAGGGGGCAGGAGGGGTGGCTCCTGTGCAGTGATGCCAGCATGCTCAGGAGAGCCAACAAACAGGAGTTACCTGGCCTGCATCTGTGAGGCCAAGCCCAGCTGAGAATACAGGGTCCCAGGCTACAGCAGTACTTTCATCAGTGTCCTGAAGCAAAACCTTGGGCCTCTAACTGCATCTAATCCCAGTGATTACATAGATGATGTTATCCTTGCACGTTGTGTCAGCTGTCCAGTGTGGGAGGTGGGGCAGAATTCTTTCCTATGGGCTGTCTTGTTAGAAGGATTAAGTTATGGCCATCCACATAATTTATGCAGAAAATATTTCACACTCCAAATTTTATTTTTAAAAATTTCATCCCACTACTGTTCCTTTTACCCTCACATGCTGCAGTAGATCTTCATTCTCCTTTCCTTGGGGCTAACAACAATCAGCTATAAGAAAGCAGTTGTACAGAGATTCAGTCCATAAGATGTAGGTCAATGACTGAAGAAACTGACATTATTTAGGACAGCACATGAATATTGGACGTGAGCACGAAGTTAAGCCTGTGTATGAATGTTGCTCTAAACTAAGGCCCAGAGATAAGAAAGATCCCATCCCTCAGTGATTTCTTCAAACATAATGACTAAAACACAGACTCCATAGGAGGGTAAAGCTGCACTTCCAGAACCAACAAGATATACTACAGCCACTCTACACCTGGTGACCAAGTGCCTCAGAAGGGCTCTACCTGCCAGCAGTGCCAGTCAAGACCTCAGCGAGTGCACTCCATCAGGATCTTCTCCTGCCATTACCTAGGGCGTATTACTCACTACTGCCCTAATGAAAACTGCCAAGTTAACGAATACTAATAAATAAAAGACCTGTTTTGTTTTTTTAATATGTGAAAATCCCATTTAGCTAACACTGTGAGTACATTTAGCTGTAAGAACCGGAATTAAAAATATATGTAGCTTGAATCTACATTCTAGCCTGCAGCTAACAAAATCCCAAATTCAGTACTTAGGACAGAGGAGTTTTCTGAGGGATTTTGATTTTGTTTTGTCTGCAGGGTGGGGCTCTTCTACATCTTAGAAGAAAACCTCCTCGCACTGAGACAGAACCACAGTTCTAAATGAAGCTAACTGGCACTTTAGTTGGAAAACTCAAATTAAAGGCTTGGAGTTCAATTACTGGAGAGAGAAGAGGAGGGTTCAAGTAGAGACTAGTTCATAAAGCAACCACATCCTTGTCATTTATCTTTTATGCTAGACAGTTTGCCACTTTGGTGAATCTGAAAAACACTAAAGACAAACTGATTTTAAAAAACAAACAAACAAAAATCTTGCCAGAAGGACAGGTCAAAAGGGGCCCAGGGTCCAAACACTTTTAGATGAAACCAGAGTTTAGTCTTTATCTAGAAAAACACCAGAAGGAATTTCTGCCCTTTTAGAAACAACCTTTTAGAAATCTCTGCAGAGACTTCCTTTGCTTTGATTCTTGATCTCTGTGTGATCACTAGTTTATTCTTCTTTTTTTTTAATATATCTGTTATCTCATAACTTTTACTACAGGCTCTTCTAGCTATTTGCAGAGTGTGGTGGTACACAGATGAATTCCACATTTAGAACCTACATAGGAAAATGGAAATATCCAGATGGATTTTTTCTTCTGAACTAGCCCGTGAATAATTTCAGAGGCAGGTATAATTGTTTCCACATGCACAGACACACCCGGCACAATCACAAATTTATGTTTACCGTTAAACAAAGATATATGTACCATATTTATTTATAAACAACTGACAGTAAGGGTAGATTTTCCAAGTGAGCGTAAAAGCAACTTCTGAACAACAACCACCAAAGGGACGAGGCATTCTGAGAGCAGATCCACTCCTGGGTCCGTTCCTGCCACCCCGCGGGGCCGGGAGC
>VXBC01007856.1:352063-399935 GCA_013399945.1 Ploceus nigricollis
TCCTCTTCCCGCACACCCTCATAGCCGCGTGTCCTCCTCTCACGCAGCCCCTCACACGCATCGCCTCTCACCCGCACTCCCTCATCCCCTCCCACATACACTCCCTCACCCCCGTGCGCTGCACACCCCGCACACCTCGCCCTCTGCCCCTCTGCACTTCACAGTGTGTTGAGCTGCTGCACAGCCCGCACAGCGCGGTCACAAAGCCCGCACAGCGCGGTCACACAGCGCGGTCACACAGCGCGGTCACACTGAGCGGTCACACTGCGCGGCCGGACACTGGGCTCAGCCCACGGCACACGAACACAGCACAGCGCGATAAACGCACCGCAGCTTCCCGCAGGAGCAAGGACTTGCCCCCAGCCCTACAGGCCCTGCCCGGCCCGCCGCTAAGGGGGGGTCACACAGACACTCCGTTGTCACTCAGGAATGCACACAGCACAATGGACACAAACGTGGAGAAATAAGGAATCACAGACTTCCATGCCAACAAAGAATAAATACAAAAAGCAGGTTTCATCGCTGTGAATCCAAAATACAGAGGTTTTAAGTTGTTTGCAACTGCTTGTGCACAGCATAAGGGCAGAGATGAACAGGGCAAACTGCACACAAAGCCAGGCTGAGGGCTGCAATTCAGCACTACTCCTCCCATTCCCAGAAGGCTAACTTGGTTCCTAACAGTGGAGATTCTCCCAAATATCTTCATTCCACCATTAAGGACACTGCCAGGCTTTTGTCAAACTACAATTTTTTTTTTTTAAATTAAGGAAAAAGGTTTCAAGAGGAAGATTTAAAAATGTTCATAATGTGAACTCCTAAGAGGCATAATAATAGAGACACTTATTGGATATACTACTTTAAAAGTAAACTTAGTAAAACTAAATGCAACAAATAATGTAGTAATTGTCATCTTCCCCAGGCTAAACAAAAATATCTCTTGAACTTTTTTTTATCTCAACATGGGCTTTTTTCTTTTCTGACTGATCATTATTCTGGTTTTTAAGTTTTCTATTCAGGAGTAAGTGTTGGTAGTCTAACATACCCAATAATCATCTCAAGGCTTCATGGATATTGCATTACACACAATGAAAAAACAGCTCTTGGGCCAAGACACAGTTGCAGCAGGCTGCAGGTCTGCAGTGTGAAGAAAATATCTCAAATGCTTTCAGCCCTAGGCGTGGAAATTGCCTTTATTGAGTGTCAATATTTTATTTCCCCACGTCTCCTAATGAGGTAGTCTTGGGTCAAGGTGTGCGGTTATCACGGCTCTCGTGATACCATGCGGTAGCACTTTGTGCATCCTCATCAGTGACAAACGTTCCCCTCACTCCAAGTCAGTCTGAAACACGACTGTTCAAAAGGAGAAAGAACGTGTGGGAAAGGCCTTATCTCCCTGAGTGTCGGGGGTCCGAGGGGAAAGCACCGAGGGGAGGGATTGGCCTCCCCTCTGGGCTCTGCAGGTCTCAGCTGCGCCGAGGAGCACTCTGGGCTGCGGGAGAGCACTGCAGAGCGGAGCTGGGACATGGACAGGGAAGCAGAATCTCTAGAAGGTCAGATTAGACTCTAAATTCACTGGTTTTCTTTCAAGTTCTTTACAGTTAACCTTTCATTTTCTTCTGAAAATCACTACAGCATTGTCATTTATTTACTCATTTCGTGTCCAGTTTATCTCTTTTTTAAAATCATCAAATGGTTTAGGTTTTTTTTTTCTATTTGGGGCAAGAGGCAGGCGGCAAGACTTTCTTTTAAAATATCCTAATTAAATAACAACACACCCTGTTAGGAAAAATCACCATCACCAAAGCTATGCCCCCACCCTGTGGCTGAGTGAGAAAGTTGTTAAAGTTGTTAATTTGCTATCTCTGTCTCCTGTGTTTTCCTCAAAAGTCCTATAAGAATTTCATTTCCGTAGCAAGTGCTGAGACAGGAGCCTCTCACAGCGTAAATAGGATGTTTAACAGAGCGACGCCTCCACCGCTGGAGGGCAAGTGTCTTTTTGTCACCATGGTGTACAAGGTACATTGCTTCAAAACATTCCTCTAGCTTTAGTGGCAGTATTGAAAGCATTACTGTGTAAGGATTTTAAAAAGGATGTTACTTGTGACTGGAAATTAAAATTAAAGAAGATTTTCCACTCTTTTTTAGAAAGTGTTTTCTTTTGGCTGTAGGAAAATTCATTTTGTCAAAGTCCAAATTATTGCAGACATGCATGTAATCCTTACTTTTGAATGGTTATTCTATTAGTTGCTAGTGTAGACTTTTATTTTAAAGAAAAAGAATATGTAATTAGCCAGCAAGCTCTTTTATTATTGAAGGGCTACTATATGATAACTGACTGAAACTCCACCTGAAAATATGTTCCTTCTAGCTTGTTTTCTTTTCACTTTGTTTTAATTTTTTATATTTTTAAAAAATTAAATAGTTTACAACTACTGTTCAGTTTTGAAGAAAATTTTTACTGCCAATATGTGTTTTCAAATGAGCACTTCAAAAGCAAACAAAAAAATGCTGCTACTTTGTAAAATGGTCAAGGAGTCAATTAGAAGGAGTCTGACATCAATTACCATGAATTCAAGGTTTTTCATGAAGATGTAATTAATTTACATGTGCTTGTAAGTTGTTTGCAGCTGTTAGATTTTTATGTTGTCTCTCCCAATAGCAGCAAGGTGATAAGGTCTCCACATGGTATCACAAGACCAAAGAAAATAATCATCCATGATGTGTTCATCTGCATACTGGCTGTATTCAACCTTGTAGGAGAAAACGTTATTTACTCTTGACCTGCTGAAGGCCCTAGGAAAGTCCCAGAAAGTTGTGTGAGATGTGATTGGTACCCTATTTCCTGTAAAAATAAGATCTAGATAACTGATTTTGCTAAAGCCACTGCCGATTTATTCTAGCTAACAATGAATCCCTTTGATTTCTACAAATTATTAATCTTCAAGCAAGATATATGGAGGTAGTTTGCAGTGAGCTTTACAGAAATAATTTCTTAGCTTCTGACTCTTCAGGAACCTAGACTGCCAGTGGAGCATTTGCATTTCTCTCTTTTTAACATCAGCCTAAAAATAGGTTTAAGATAAAGATGCTCAGGTAACTTGACAGCAGAGTGACTTGGAACAAATAGAGGCTTAGAGTGAACATGTTGAACAAAGAAAAAGAATTGCTAGGAAGGGTGGATGGAATTCTCTGTGATTAGAAGATAATATAATACACACATTCAGTTAAACTCTGAAAGAACTTAATTAGACACATGGTGTGTGGTAGAAGGACATAAGTATTACGTCCATTTCAAAACAGGGAAACTGAGATGCATGTGTCTGAAGTGGCTGCCCAAGAATACGGTGAATATGTGCAAAACAGAGCCCACTCAAAGCGGCCCCCACAATGTCACACGAGTTTCCAGTCAGCAACTCAGATTTTACCTGTGGGGTTGTTAGGCCACCTGTGAGTGGGATGAGACAGCAGTGTCCGAGGCTTGTGCTGCTCCTTGGCGTCCCCACTTACTTGATAACCCTAATAGCCTAGAGAAAACTGAAGGTTAACACCACTTCATGCCATGAAGGATTCTGGATTTGAAAAGAAATAGGGAGATACTATAAACTATATCATGGGACCTGCACACAAGCTTTTGTAAAATGTTACATCAGTGTCTCACTTGGCAGAGGGACAACACAATGAGAACGGAGAGTTGCAGCCTTCCCATGAGCTCAGGGGATATGGACAAAACTTTTTGAAAATATTCTTGGTATTGAACTCACTAATTAATTTGAAATGCAGCTTATTTCCTTTTCATAGGTTTCAGATTTGTGTCAAATCCTAAACACATATAATTGGAGAAGAAGCGTGTGTTATTTCATACATTCTGTATTCAAGTCAAAACATTCAATTTTGGAAGACACTCTGGGAGAAGGCTGTATTTGCTATTACTCACTCCTCTGATACTTCTTTTCTTTCCACTGTCTGATTCACTTCTTTAATCATATTTCCCCTCTTTTGCTCTTCCTCAATCATACCCACCTACTTAAAACTAATCACATACTAAAAAGTGCATAATTAGGTTTTCATTATGTTCTTTCTCGACATAATTTTTGATTATGTAATTAAGGGTTCTCACTGAGCTCTTGAACTGAGAGAAGATTTTTGGTTTAATTAATCAAATGGTCCTTCTCAATTCAGGGTAGTTTTAAGCAGTTTTGTTTTTAAGTCAGGTGCAGAAAGTGTTTCTATTATTCCTGACATAATGCTATATGATCTGATCTTTACCCTCTAAAGCCAACAATGGAGAAGCATAGCCTTGACAGCAGGCTGTATATTTATCTACAGAAAAGAAGATGTATCAAACTTCAATATGCTTGAAGTAGGATGATTTTTTTTTAATTTTTAAAATTCTTTTTTTTCTTTTGTAAATTGGAAGTTTGTCAGATTTTGATTAAATAGTCAATTAAACTGGGGTTGTTCCAAGTGATTTTTCCCTATATGAGATCATTTATAAGTTTGCAACTCCTTACACTTTTTTCTGACAAATTAACATTCTTATAAAATTTATTCTTTTGGGAGAGTACTAAAAAAGGCTGCTGGAAGATTTGCAGATTGTATACAAATAAGTATTTGCCCTGCGCTAATACAATCAAGCAAAGGTTCACTCTCTGTATTTTGTTCTCTGTAAGTACATGAAGTAAAAATAACATGAACAATAGTGCTTGTTTTTGTTTTGGTATAAATTGCTTCTTCCTGACTGTATTTGCATTATTTCCTCTGCCAGTACATTGAACAGGAAAAGCCACCTACCTCTGTGTCAGCACAACCGATGTATAGAAATTGTAATGAGGAGGTGGAGGCTGGAATTCTGTGCCGGTTCAGAACTCGTGGTCTTTTCACAACTAAAGCTGGAAAGAATCTTCTGCGTGGAACAGAGAGCTGAAGATAGAAAAAAATGTTTTATGGCACATAAATACACCTGGTATACATGGCATCTATCCACCTGCTCTTCTTTTCTGCAGTTCTATTCTTTGCTTTTCCCCACGCACCTCAGTGGTGTTGAAGATGTAGAGCATGATTTTGGGGCAAGGGATTGGCACTAGCTCAGCAGTCTGTCACCAGCTGAAGGGGTTTTGGTGAATTGTTCTCAGCTTAAGATCAGACCATGCCTGAGGGACTGACTGGGCTGGGGCCCACTCTGTGTACTGTATGAGGAAGAGGAGCAAACATCACAGAACATGCTGCTGCATCTCCTGCGCCTTTGACACTTGGGGTTCCAAATGCAGCTGTGCAGAGATGTCATTTCTGGAATTTATTGTCCGCACCTGCAATTTTGGTCAGGTTTTTTTTAACACTGGAGTATATGAGTAAACTAACATACATTCTCCACTAAATACTAAGAGTGATGGAGGTCTGCATTTGATAAACTAAAGATCTTTGCTAAGGATGGGCTGAGCCAGTTTCATATCACATCAGCACAAAATAGAGAGCTTGGTCATAATACATAATTTTGCCATTTATAGGCTCCCTGTGCATCTTGTATCCAGTATAAAACTCTCTCCATGGTTATTGTAGTGCACACATTTTGTATCTATAAGACTGATTCATGTAACTTGGAAACATTTAGTCATCTGTGTAGCTTGGACTGTGTTTTTATTGTTGAACTTAACTGAAGTGTGAGCTACCCTTTTTTCCCTTTCGACATTATTGAATGTTTTCACCACTTCCTTTGTGACACTGTGGTCAACAGGATCACGAACTGATCAGCTGATCCAGCTCAAATTAACTGGAAGGCAAACAAACAAAAGGTCCTTTTTTTAGTCAGATTGCTCCCTGACAAGCTCAGTGTGCAACCCCCAAGAGTTACCGCAAGCATGAGAAGAGGTGTTCAGTCCTGTGGTAAGGGCAGGGATGGGAGAAGGACAGGATTGCCTCCTTTGGCAGTAACTCATCTACAGATCAGTTTAAAGCCATTTGTGAAACTATAGCCTTGCACAACTGCCTGCATCAACACTGGATGCAGTCCTTGGAATTACAACCACTTGTATAAGGTCAGTGCATGGGCTGTGAGCTCACAGTGTAGGGGGAGAAAGACGTTCTAGGAAATCATCACCAGCTCTAACAGAATACTAATCAACTACAGCAGTCCCTCTAGGGAAGGGGAATCAGACTTTTTTGTACTATTGATATTTTCAAAACAGGCTTCTTTCTTTTTCCCTGGTTGATCTTTGTGCAGAAATATTAGAAGTGTAGCAATAACAATGCCATTAAACTGACAGTGTCACTCGTTAAATCACAGAACACTTTCATTTGAATTACAGTGTAAATGCTGTACAAGTCTTAACAGGAAGCCATTAGTAACAGAGTTAGGAGGAGGCTTGTGTGCTTTGCCATGGAAGATGGAACTGTAGGCTCAATGCTATACTGAGGTTGCTCTTCAGGGGAAAAAGGAAAGATAATTTGATATAGAATGCTTTGTTTAAACAAAAACTACTTACCAAAGTCACAGGTATCTGTCTCTGGCCTGCATGATGTTTGGCTTTTATTGCTCATAGGGACACCCTAGTGTGAGGTGAGTATAAAGTGTACAGAGTTAAGCAGAATGTTCTTTCCCGCTCTCAGGATGCCTTGAACTGGATTATGCAGACAGTTTTACAGCTTTACATCCATTGCTGACCTCTGTGATGTTTTATTACATCAATAGTCCCAAGTGCTCAAACGGACCGCCACAATTCAGACTTTTCTGGGAGTCTCTGACAGCAGTCCTGAGCTCTGTCAGTCCCTGGGGAAAGTGGCAAAATGTCTTTTATGCTTGCTTTCTCCCAAGCACAAGGAGAGAGAACAGCTCTTAGAAGTGTGCAGACAAAGCCTTCTCTTGGAGTGGCTGATGCTCTGGACATGGACACTAGGCCTGTATTGTCGTCATTCCAGCACCAAAGTCCCCAGAGGGTCCCATGTTTCCTGTGCTGCTCTAGAGGGGTAGAAGGCAGTGGTTTGTGTGTGAAGTGTGGGCTTTGGCTGGATTTCTGTCTGGTATGCACCAGGGCAGCAAAGCACACCAGCTGCAGTCACTGACAATGCCCGCTTGCTAAAGGGTGGAAAGGGGTGGGTTAGTGAGTCTGAGTCTCCACATTTCATTGGGATGATGATATGGAAATTGTTTCTCCATTCTCCTGGCCGAAGAAATTACAAAACCGTTTCTGTTTCAAATTGAACATGCTGCCTTAGAACACCAGATCAGGACACTTAACAGGTTCTTTCCTCTGTGTCAGTTTAGTATATTGCAACCCAGTTTTTGCACCTTTGCTTTTTGTAACTTTCCTTAAAATGGTGGCTGGGACTCAAGTGATGGAGTACAGAAACAAGAGGAAACTAGAGCACTAAAACAGTGGTTTTGGAAAGAAGGCCAAAAGATATAATATAAAGATGAGACAGAGATTTTCAAAGATTGTGGAAAAGTTTCCATTGACAACAGCATAGAAAAATATTTTTGCACTTTATAAACTGAACCACTCTGGAAGGAGAGAGAAAGGATCAGTTCCACAGCCCCAATTTCTACACACGCATTTCAGTTTTTTCAATATGTTTCTTCTGATCGAGTAACACTTAGTCTCGTAAAGCATTTGGGAAATACTGCAAGGACAAAGAAAATGAAGCTTAAATAAAATAAGAGTGACTGGATAGTTCACTGGACCTGTCGAGTTATGCATTTTAATTCTAGTCCAATAGGAAGAAGATACAATAAGCCAAACCAAAACAAAGTTCCTTTTGTCTCAATGAAGATTCCTCTGAAGAATACCTAACTGCAACTCAAGAATAAATGAGTTTAGTAATGAGCAGAGAGAGGAAGCCTTTCCTGCTGAGAGGAAAGGAAACAAGCCTTCTTAAATCTGAATCAAGGAGCCAAGGACCTGGCTTTGGGAAAGACATGAAGAGCTCTGCACACACACGAATAAGGTCTATACTGTATGGTAAAGCTAGGGACATTTCTTGATGACACTCTGAGTTTCTTACAAGAAACGATGAGAAATAAAGGTCAGATTAAAGGTCAGAAAAAAGGTCACATAATTTTAATTCCTCATAGAGCTACTCATATCTTCTGACTGAAGTTATCCTAATAGAAACCCACTACAATTGAAAACCAGGACCTTCAGTAGCTTAGTATTCTGTTTCCTTTGTTTTTACTGAGTACAAGGTTTGTGTCAACAAAATCTGCCTCATTATACACTTACCTCGGTGAAAAGCAGAGTGCTGTGCAAAGCAGGCTCTTCTGTGCATAGGTACAACATGGAACAGCCAGTTCTGTGCCATTCAGATACACACCACTCTAACTAGCACTTGCTTGTGTGGCAAGTAAAGTCTCATTATCACCTCTCAGACAGGAAATTTGGAAGTGAGTGATTATCCAGCCCCAGGTCTTCCACCTCTCCAGCACCTCAGGGTGTGGGAGCTACTCAATTGCATTTGCATCTTTCCAAACAATTACACTTCTTGTTCTGCAGGCAAAAGCAGCAGTTGGCAAAAATAGTTTTCCCAACTGCTCCTTCACTCTGCCTGCTATCCTTTAAAAATAAATGCACTTTTTGCTGTTTTCAAAACATGTTATTTCTAATGTTTCTCTGTATTTAGGTAATTGCAGACTTTTGTGGCTTAGATATGGTTCTAAACACTGTAAAAGGAAAATAGTTAGAATTTTTCAAGCCTGAATATGTTAAGCTCTTAAAATGACTGTGTTTAGGGCTGCTGCTCATCAGAAACACACACTGCTATCAGTGAGAGCAGTGGTTGTTCAGTAATATGGACCATGAAGGCAATCATATTTGAATATGTGAACACTTTGATTTAAAGTCTGATCTTCAGATTCTGTTGCATCTCTGCTTGTCTGAACACTGTTATATTCCTAACACATCCTCTTATGGTTACATATTATTTGTTATCATAACAAGGAATAGAGGCTGCAGTTCAGCATCGAAGGGTCTTTGTCTGCTTCTGTCCAGAACATGTGATTTATTGCGATACCTTCACGTGAGTCTGGTACCACAGCTGATCTCAGGACTGGCTCCTTCTGCCAGGACAAGTGAAAAAAAATCTCTAACTTGGTTTTGATTGAAAGGTCAACACAAAATTTATTTAATTCAACAAAATTATTCTGTGGGATAAGTGTCTGCTTTCTTTGGACAGGCTGCCGATCCTTTGAAATGTGAAAAAAATGAAAACTGCAGATTTGGGGTATAGCCAAAGTATGTATTTCAGATTTTTTAATAAGAAAGTTCAAGTTCTCTTGTGAGATAGAGAGAACTGCAAATCTGATCTATTCTGATGGCTTTATAAGGAAAGAAGAATTTAATTTGTATACTTAAAATTTTATAAATCTCACTTATTTGAAATACTGCTATTATCCTTTGTAACTTACTTCAAGGTAAAATATTGGGCTAAAAGGTAAATCCCAGCAGTGAGCAGAAGTGCTGCAGTCAGGTTTGAGAGCCAGGCGGTGATGCAGGGCTGGCAGCGGTGCAGGGCTGGCAGCGGTGCAGGGCTGGCAGTGATGCAGGGCTGGCAGCGGTGCAGGGCTGGCAGCGGTGCAGGGCTGGCAGTGATGCAGGGCTGGCAGTGATGCAGGGCTGGCAGCGGTGCAGGACTGGCAGTGATGCAGGGCTGGCAGCGGTGCAGGGCTGGCAGTGATGCAGGGCTGGCTGCAGCAGCCCCTGCCCAGCCTGGCCCAGCTCGGTGGACAAGCAGCTCCCGTGCCTCTCCTGCCAAGTGAGTTTTCTTTTCATCTCATGACATTGCACAGTGCTGTTCAGATATATTGTCTGTCCTTTTTTCACATTACAGAGCTTCTCTGGGCTGGAGTGCAAGTTCTGTGTGAGGCTGCTGGCAGTAATAACATGTTCAGAAGACACAGAAGGTCTAAGACTGGGATTTGAAGAAAATAATGGGAATGAAAGGGGGAGCATTGTCTATACACATCATGGTGAATGCCTCCTAATATCACATAAATACTTGTATAATTACTCACTTAATAGTTACCTCAATTATATTGCTAGCAGCTGGAGAATGCTTTACTATGTGGATTTATTGATTTTAGGGCATGCAGTGTTGAACTGGAAAAAACTAGAGAGTTGAGACAGCGAATCAAATGAGGACCCTCCCTGGGAAATCCACTAATAAGTACATTACTGGACAGTAGGAAAAGTGGCTGGAAGCCAGGCAGAGTACATAGAATCAGTCCCGAAGGAAATGATTAAAAATGGGCAGAAGAAAGGAAAAGAAGTTCTATGCTAATGCTGGACTGGGAACTAAGCTACTATGCTGACCAGTGCTGGTTTTCCAAGAATTTTCCTGTCCATTCTGCATCTATTTTTAGACTGTGGTTTCCTTCCTAAAACAAGCTATGTAGCAATATGCCAGTGGGAAAGTGCTGCGAGGTTAGTCCTGTCAGTCAGTACAGAGCACCTGGCCTCTGGGCAGAAATCCAGAGAAGCTTCTTGCCAAGGAAGTAGCTTGTACAAACTGTGAACTCTGTCCACCTGCTAGGCATTGTTTGCTCATGATTTATGTCTCACACTACAGATGTATTTGCCACAATGAGCTATTTACAGCAGTTTAATAGTAATTCTTGTAATTGGCATTGAATCCACTGGCAAGCACATGCATGCAGATACATGTATTTCTTCCCCCTTGGTCTGCCTTCTCTCCCACTGGAAAGGCTTTCTTTCTTTGTTTGCCTGCAGCCAGCGACACACACCATGCAGCTACGCTCTGCAGCATGGTGCTGTGCTCAGTAGCAGCATTGCACTGGGCTATGCTGCTTTTGAATTAGCCAAATGACTCACATTCTTCCCTCAGAAATCAGCTACTGTAATCTTAAAATACTTTGAGGAAAAGAACACTTGAAAATACTTGTAACAATGACATCAACACCATTGTTCTTTCACTGCATTTACTTACACAGTGACTTCAGTGTAAGGTGAGCACCGTGTGCTGAGCAGGCCTAATTAGCCTTTAGAACTGTCTGTCTCTGGTGGTTGGGGCGTTATGTGGGCTGGGAGACACTGAGGCATGATGCCATGTGCTGGGAAGCCCAGGTGCATTTGGTGTTCAGGTGAAAGAAGCCCTTGGCTGTAACCAAACTTCAGCTAGGGGAGCGAGCCATCCACCGCTCTGTGTTCTTCATCTGCCACTGGTAATCAGAGAGCTCGCTGAAACTGGGGCCTGCTACTGACTCTTGGCTCTTCGAAACCCAAACCACAACCTCAGTGTAGCCCTACACCTATGAATTCAGATACTACTCTATGAATTCAAAAACAGGAGGTTTGCCTGATAGAAAAAAAAATTTAATTTCCGTTAAACCATCTGTTCAATCTATTTTCTAAAAACTAGCCTGTATCCATTTGCTTCTCTCCTGAGAACTAATCCTGTCCCACGATAAAAACCCCAAAATCAGAACTGATAATTTGGCTGACAATATGTGAAGAGCTCTGCTACTTAATTAGTTCTGCAACGCTGCTGACAGTAATTACAGCCTCCTTTTGTGTCAATAACTAAGTCAGCAACTCTCAAAAAAGATTCAGGGCCTTATTTGTCTTTTAGTTATGTCACTTCTGCATCACTGTAATTTCAGTGGTAACAGTAGAATTACCCTTAATGTGCAGTAGTGTAAGTGAAAGGAGCATCCAGACGTGTACATTGGGGGTTGGGTTTGCAGTCACATTTCTGATTGGGAGCATATTTAGAAAATATGTGTCTAAAAATACAAGCACTTGTCAATTTTCCCTGGGAAATAACACTAAACTGATGCTTTGCACAGGTGTTTGGAGCCTTTGTTAGTGGTTTTGGGGACAAAAATTGCAGTTCTTGACAAATGAACACTAAAGGTTCATTAATGTAATTTTAAAGAGTTACAGTCCTGCTGTTTGAAAAAAAGGAAGCAAAACTGCAATCTAGAGAATTGAATGTGTTCCTGTATTCTCCATTAGATGTGGCCGTCTGAATTTGAAGGAGACCTTTGTGGAACTTCATGGAAGAGACGTCTGTGCGCAGTGGTGGTTAACAGAGCGAGGAGGGTGTCAAAGCAGTAATTACGGATAATTGCACACTGCGCTGGCTTCCGAGCCTGAACTGCACTTCGGCTGGGAGCTGCTTTACCTAGGCAAAGGGTAAAGGGAGGAGAGTCAATCAGGTATAAGGTTATTAACGGAGGGTTAATTTCTGTGACTGAAAATTTAATTTTTAGTGAGTCCTCACTAATGTACGACTTTGGCTTTTTTAGATGTGCTCTCTCTCCATGCCTCGTTACAGGACTGTGTGAGAGTTAACACGGATAATGCGAATGGCGAGATACTTAGGTTAGAAGCATTATAAAACCGAGTATTCCACCAACGCGAGCTCCTGGGCAGTAACTTACAGCTTCTCGCCGGCAGGGACGGGCCCGGCCCTCAGCCTCGGCTCCGCCCCTCGGCTCCGCCCTCGGCACGCGCGGCCCCGTGGGCGGGGCCAAGGCCAGGGGAGTCACGTGACGGTGCCAACATGGCGGCGCCGTGGCGGCGGCGCGGCCGCTGAGGGAGGCGCGTCCCTTCCGGGTGGTGCCGCGGGCCCCGAGTGCTCGCCCCCGCCCCGCTCCCGGCCTCGTCATGCAGCCACCGGCGCACGAGCAGGACGCCCGCACTAAGAGCATGTTCGTGTCGCGGGCCCTGGAGAAGATCCTGGCGGAGAAGGAGGCGAAGCGGCCCCCGCACGGGCAGCTGCGGACAGCCTGCCAGGTGGCGCTGGGTGAGTCGGCCCGGCCCGGCCCGGCCCGGCCCGGCCCGCGCAGGGCACGCGGGGCGCGGCGGTGGAGGGGGCCCAGCCCTCCGGCACATGTCCCCTCCACTCCCGTCCCGGCAGGGTGCGGGAGATGCTCTCGGGACCTTGGAGCAGAGGGAGAGTTCTCTCTCCTGTATAGGACGTGCAAATACGAGGGGAAACCCCCAAGTACCTGTTTTATTAAGTTCTGGTCTCGGTGTGAAACAGGAGGCACTTGGTTTTGCCACTTCGGTTTTGAGAAAATTAATTGCAGCTTTTGGACTAGGAAACAAGAGTTTAGAAGGCCCTTGACTTACGGAGTCCCAGAGCTTCTCGGGATGTTAAATCTGACCTCTGATCTCCAGGTCGTGCTCGGACTGGCTAAGGACTGTTAGCATTGTTACCAAGTACATGTAATATCTGTGATGTTTTCAGAGCTGAAAGCGCTTTTTGTGGAATTGGTGGGCTGGTCCTGAAATCTGCAAGTACAAGCAGGTGTCTGTGGTAGAAGTTCTGACAACATATGGTGTGTCACAGAGAGGGAAGAGATAAACTGAGTGAACAGTAGAGCTCTGCAGCTGGAGTTCTCTGTGGCCCTTTCTTAATTTGCAAAAGTGACATTTCTCTTTCAGTTTTGGTTGCTTCCCATCAATATTTTCCTTTGAATTGGGAACATTTAGTGTATGCAAGACAGAAGAAAAGACAGATTGGGTATGTAAGGAGGCTGGGCAGGTGCAAATTCTGTCCCAGGCAGAGTGAGCTTAAAGAAATGCTGTCATTTTTATCTTCCTCCCAGCAGTCTTTACTGCCAGGAGATCTGTAGGAGCTACCTGTAGTGACAATATAGGCAGAGAAGAGTAACCAGATAGAAGAGCATTTTAATTATTACTGAAAGTTGGCATTGTGAGCAACAGAGTAACACATATGCCCCAGCAGTTAGAGTCTGCTTTTCCTGATCTCTTCCCCAGCTGCCCCCACATGCACTGAACCCATTTACAGGGCTGAGAACCTGTTTTGCTGCTATATAAATATACTCAGAGGTTGAGGAAGGGAACTTCCTTCTAAGATGCCTGGTGAAGGTCTGTGTTTGCAAGGCATTGCAGACGATGATTGTGAGAGGAGTGTTGTGCAATGGTCCCTGTTGGCACCTGCCACTTGGGTTGTGGCTGTGCCTGCATGTTCTAAGGTTCAGTGTGTTGGAGGGCAGCTAATGCTTGTCATGGTGGACATAGTCAACTTGCTTTGAAAAGCAGCCCATGGACTTTCCTGGACTAAAGCAGAGGTCAGCATGAAGAGATAACCTTCTGTTGATCAACTGTTAGGGGCCTGGATGACTGTATGGGAGGATCTCTGTTACATTTGGTGAATATTACTTGATCATTTTAGGTTGCCAGCCGGAATGGGGTTTCTTTTATTTACATGTGATTTTTTCCCCCAAACTTTATTCTATTTTTGTTATGCCTTTTTTTTCCTTTTCTCAAATGAAAAAATCAGTTTTCTTTCCATATGCTTAATTTTAATTCAGCATATAATTTGTATTAACTAAGACTATGACAGTTCCAAAAGTGTCAACTTAATTTTCAAGCTCTGTGCAATAGTAAATATGTGAGGAAATGTGGGAAGAATGTTACTGGCAGTCTGAAGAATTCCGGCCAAACTTTGTAACCTACAGAAACTGTCATGGATGAAAGAAGCTTCAATGTTGTGAATAATAATAAAAAGTCCAGTTAACACTGAATAAAAATAATTCTGTTTGAAAGAAATGTAGTTACTTTATGAAAGTAGTCATTGTGTCATCTGTTGTCTGCTGCACTTTTCTCCAAGTTGTACTTTGAATAATCCATTTCTACTTCTTACTAAATCCCTTTTGCTGTGCAGTCTTCTCTGTGCAGTGGTGTTTTTATTGGAGCCTTTTGGCATTGTGCCAGTTATAAACCAGACAACACAGGCATGGAGCATGTGTAGCTGATATCTGCTCCTGGGACAAGGGAAGTTTAAGAGGAATTAATTTTTTTCCAGATAGGGAGAAACTGGTGTATTCTACAGCTGCCTAATGGAAATGAACCAGTTTTTATGGCTCCTGCTATGGTGTTACTCCAGTAATGTTTCTATTACTTACCTATGCTTTACATTTGTTGTTTGGTGAGAGAGAAAGAAGTTTCTAACGATGGGAATGATGCTCTTGTTTTCTTACATGACTTCTGTATTGGTTTGTACATGCAACTCCTAAGAATTTAAGTAAATTACTACTGAACGTTGCTGTCTCTCTTGTGTAGGACATATAGGTATTCTTTAATTCTAATTTTAATCTGCTTTAGTTTTTCTAAATTTAAATTCTTCTTACCCTTTTTTCCCTGTAATTCAGTCCTTTCACTGGGCTAATACTGATCAGTTTTGGACTACAAAATACACATGACCTTGTAGAAATCAGAAGAACATAGGTGCGAGTAGGACAGAAACACAAGTGTGGAGGAAAAGGAACAAAACCACTTCACAGTGGTGGTTTTTTGGGGTTCTTTGCCTCTTTACATGCCCTCCTTTGAAATACAGAGTGTTAATGTTAAGTAAGCAGCATTTGAATAGATTCCTTCATTCAGTCTCTTGCTTCATCAGTAGGTGTAACAGTTGTCTCCTGTCTCCTGTAGTTGCAGTGCCAGTAAACCCCAGGAGAGATTGGGAGAAATGGAGGGTTTTAAACAGAGAAGCTCTTCTGCTCTGCTTTAGAAAACTGTGTTTTAAAGAAAATTTGTTTTCAACAGACCATTGTATTGTATAAAAATAGTTGCTTAATAAGCATTTGCATTTGCATGAAGCTCCAGGTACACATGATTCTTAGTAAATCTACTGAAATTATCCTGAAAAATTTGCAGTGGAATACTAACGATCTGTATCCCAGCAGTTCATATTAGACTAATGCTAATTGTGCACCTGGGTCACTCACATAAACTATTACTCCTGCCCTACTGGGGCTGTTTTTAATGACATACTGTGCAGCCACCCTGATTCTGCAGCCTTCTTTGATAGCCTAGGCAGCTCCACATACATATCTTCAAGCTTTGTAAACAATATAATTTGTTTAGTTAGCTTATCAACAAGTTAAAATCTTTTCAACCATGCCTTCACTTAGGAATCTGGTTGTGTGTTTAGGAAGTCTCTGTGTATAAATGACAAATGTCCAAAATAAGTTGTGTTTCTTAGTTTGGCCGCTTGGCCAGCGTGTTCAGAGAGCGCCGGGGCAGTGAGCAGCCTCCGGCTGGCCCCGGCCCTTTTCTGAAGGGCTCTGCACGGCCGCCTGTGATCGGTGCCTGTTGGGCTTTGCACGGAGGGGAAAGCAGGCTGGGCTTGGGCACTGCGCTCAGCTTTGCTGCGCTGGGGGAGGGAAGCTCTGGCTGCTCCTCCACGTGTTTGTGTTGGCACTGCTGCCTGCTGCTCGGACCATGGCCCGTGTCCTTGTGCCAGCACAAGCCATTTTTTGCACAGGAGCTCGCTTGCTGCCACTGACACAAACCTGACTCGAGCAGGCATCGAGTTGCAGGCAGACAACAAATGTCCTCTGGTTTAATGTGTAGTTTTCAGTACAAGTGAGCTGAGCCCATCCATCTGCTAGAGACAGGCAGCTACCCAGTGTGAGCTTCATCCTGCTTTTATGGCCAGAAACTCTGGAAGAAATTGCTGCAAGGCCATTCTTGTTCCAGGTCTGTTGCCTGGTAGGAATGCTGCTGGACTTTCTTAGATGGGCAGCACAGGGGTTGAAGATGTTTCTGACTGAAGGAGGTGCCGTGGGAGAGGCAGGGAACTCTGGTACCTAAAGCACCAAGTGAGGGGTCAGCATTGTGCTGGGATGACCAGGTGTTGACCAAAACTGGGACTGTGCTGTGCCCCTTACTCCTGTGACTGGAGAAAAACAGGACCAGTGGCGGGCGGTTTCTGGAAGCTGGCAGTGTCTGCTTAGGGCTTGGCAAGCTGTTCTTGGCAGCAGACTTCAATTAGGCAACTATTTCTGTTTCACTTGCTTGTGACGGTCAGACCACCAAATGAGAACTTCAGGTGTGGAGGTTTTCAAACTGTTTTGATGCAATCAGTAGCACAAGTATGCCTGCAGCTTCCTTTTGTCCTTTCATTTATTCTTTTCTGCTAGTATTATCTATTAAAATACTGTTGTAGTGAAGATGTTTTTATATGGCTGTAGAAAAACTTTTATTATAATAAAATTGTGGGGAACTCGGTCAGGCCTTGGTTAGATTTTTTTTTTTGTTGTTGTTGTTTATAGAGTACTTCTGAGAGTTAAACTGTTGTTGCTCTATTATGGGATATTATTCTTGCATTATTTTTCCAGTGCAAGATCTATGACAAGTATCAGTAAAGATGGGCATGATCATGTCTCCTTAAGGCTATAATCTTTGGGAGTCTTTCAATTCAACATCTTTTTTACTCTGCAAAACAATCAGTATGGGGGGAAAATGATCTCCTTGAAAGAAAGAGAAACTTAGTGGAGTTTTTGCATTAGAAAAATTTCTTCATCAAGAAAAAGCTCTGTACACCTTAGTTCTACAGGGTGTCTGTAATACAGCATTAATTATGTTTTTGCTGACCCTGACATCCTGCTGTACTTGGGATTCTAGCTATAGCTAAAATATGCCTTTCTCTGCCAAGACCTGGAGGCAGGACTAAGTGTTCTGAAGGTGGAAAGCTACCCAGAAGACTCTGTGTCTTAAGCAGCAGTTCCTGCATGCTGCAGGAATGCACTGTGCTAAGAACAAGGCAGATTAAAACAGGGACACAATACATTGGTGGGTCACGTATGTTCTCAGTAGCTCTTTGGATTATAATATGGTGTTAAAGATGGGGAAGGTAATTAAATCAAAAGGCCTGAATTGAAATTATGCTGAACTGAATTTCTGACTAGTCACCTGATTGGTAGGCCAGCTGGATCCTGGAATGAAAAACACAGTGGTTTAAAAGGTGGTGCTGTGCAAGATTTACGTTGTCTGTTTGGTATAGAAAACCTTGGTCATTTCTTACCAACAGCCTCCATTCTGTTGTCTCCTCTCCAGCTGAAGCCTAAAGCATCAGGAGATGGTGGTGCTGGCTTTGCAAAGTTCCTGCTGACCCTGAAGCCCCCAGGCCTCAGTGCTGAGTGCTGGGCTTGGCTTCTGCAGGGCTGGCAAGTGACAACTGTTCTTTAAAGCTGCTGGATATGGTTGTTTGTGTGGTGAGCTTGAGGAGAGCAGGGAACACTCTGAACCCGGGCTCTTCCATTTTTCTGGTGTCTCTTTGGTTGACTCTGGGGTGGATAACATTACTTCAGTTGGTGTGGCATGATTGTGTGCCATGAGAACTGAGGGATGTCAGACTGATGCTCATTAACGAGTGGATATGGCAGAGGGAACAGCAGTCCTGGATGGAGCTTATCACTCACAGCTTATACAGCTTATCACTCACAGCTTATAGGTATTCGCTATGTTCTGCTTCCATTTTCTCTAGCCAGTCTGGGTAGTAATTTTACAAAATCAGTACACGCTGTGAGGATTTATTCCTGTGCCATTTACTGACAAGCAGGTCTGGACAAAACCCTGTAATCTGCTGCAGTCCCTGTTCCTTAGTGTGATTTGTGTATTGATTCTCCTGAGACAGAAGAAATTCCTGAGGTTCACAGACAGCACTGAAATCATCTAAACTGTGGATATATGATTGCAAACAATGGTGTCTTTCCAGAGTTGTGGAGTACAAGTATTGTACTGAATGAATGAATGATCATTTTCTAATATCTGTAATTGAAACAAGATTTGTAAGCATGGTAATTTGCAGAGTTAGGGTAGTTTGCAGCATGTGCTGTAGGGTGGGATGGAAGGTTCTGCTGGTGTTACAGATGATGTAGTTGTGCAGCCTTACTGTGGATGTTGCTTTAGATATGGATTTGTCAGTGTTCACAGTGGGTGCTTATGCTGGTCTGTATTGTGCATCGTGGTGATGCCTTAGAAGTCCTCAAAAAGCCTTACTAGAATCTTTGGGATGTGCTGCTGTATACGAGAGAAGTGAGAAAGTTCCTTTCTTCACCTCTGTATTTAGTTTTATGAAAAGCTC
This sequence comes from Ploceus nigricollis, assembly GCA_013399945.1. Lineage (NCBI taxonomy): Eukaryota > Metazoa > Chordata > Aves > Passeriformes > Ploceidae > Ploceus > Ploceus nigricollis. The sequence goes on from VXBC01007856.1 coordinate 370,913, forward strand.
TTTAAAAGTGTAATTAAAAAAAAAAATCTGCTGGCAAAAGGACAGAGTGCATTTGAGATTTCCTATCTTCTGGGAGCTTGTCCAGCTGATTCCTGTTGTAAGGCTTAAGGCGAGCAGGCTGGCTGGCACTGCAGGTAACGGGAAGGTTGGATGCTTTGAACTCATGGTTTATGCAGTAGCTTCAAGGCTTCTGCAGGCCTGAGTGCTCTGTGATGTGGACTTACACTTGAATAGAAGTTGCATACTATACCTGAGAATTCTAAAGATAGCTTTTGTTGAGAAAGATACCTTTTATTTGGAAAAAGTAGCTTTTTAAATGTAAAATTGGAGAGATATGCCTTTCAATAATCGATGAAACTCTAATCTCTGAAGCTGAGGTGTTACAGGAATGGAGTAGCAAATACTGAAGTGCAAAACTGGATTTAAACATCTTTGCTTTATTACTGTGTTATTGATGATGATAACTAAGGCTTGAATTTTTTTTCTCTTTTCCAGATGAAATAAAAAGTGAGCTGGAAAAGCAAAGGTAAATTATTAATTACTCTAAACAGAAGTGTTTGAAATGAACAAATGGAATAATTTTGTGGAAGTGTAAGAGTGTGTATACATTATAGCAGTGAGTTTGTGGGTAGCCGGTTACCCACCTTTCTGCCAAGAACATGTGGCCTGGCCTGTGTGTTTCATTTACACAACGTTTGTGGCTGTGGGTACTCAAACCATAACTGCCTATGAATTTCACCAGGAAAAAATTGTGAAATTTCTAAAAGGTGCCGGTTTTTTGCTTCCTTTTACTGGACTCAGTAGCCTAATAGGAAATCATGGGGAGCAGTACATACCCTCTGTTTGATAGCATGTGCTCTTTATTATCTAGATCAAGAACACCAATTTAAATATTACTGCAATAAAAGTTTTTAAAAAGTTTTCCAGCACTGTGCTATGATTGAAAATGAGCAAATGGGTCTCCAAATGTGTTTCTGTTTGCTTAGTGTTGTGCTTATGGGCAATGTTTAATCCATTTTGAATTAACATGGGTAGATATATCAGTTGTGTAGCAGTTTTCCAATATTTCAGATAGTGGGACAGTGTTGGAGTATAGTGAGAGAAGAGTTAAGCTGAAGAAGATACGAAAAAGATCAGATAGAATATAAATAAATGTAAAACAGGTTTTGTGTGATTTTTAAAGAAAATTAATCTTTGTTTAAGAAAGTATATGCAAGAAAGCTGCAGTACATTTGTATGCTGGTGTGCATTATTTAGCTATAAATTCAGAAAAAGGAGAAAGTGTGGTTTGCTGTGATATACATGCTTAGAAAAAATAATAATTCTTTGTATCTGACCTAGAGAAGGCACTGCTGCTCCACCAAAAGCAAATTTCATTGAAGCAGATAAATATTTCCTTCCATTTGAGCTGGCCTGCCAGTCAAAGTCTCCACGCATTGTCAGTACTTCCCTGGATTGTTTACAGGTAAGTGTTGTGGGTCAGCTTGGTCAGAGTGAGATGGACAAAGCTGCAGTGACCAGATCTGGCATGCAGCTCCTGCAGCGAGGAGCAGCCCCTGCCCCGGGGTCACAGCAGCCCCTGCCTGGGGTCACATTAGGCTCTGCCCTGGGGTCACAGCAGCCCCTGCCTGGGGTCACTCTCAGCCGGGCACAGGGAGCAGTGGGGCTGCCCTGCTGTAGCCCCTTTGCTGGGGCTGGGGGATCCTTACACCGAGCAGCAAAGGTGCTTTGTCTGTCGTGCTCCACAAGGAGTGTTACCATGGGGTTTCTTGTGGTGCTGATGTGACAGAGGAAGTCACAGTCTGGAAAAGACTGGTGTTAAAATTTTTTTCTCTGGTTATGGTATGAAGAAATGGCCTCAGTTGAAAAAGCTTTTGTGTCATACTAAAATCTCTTTTGTCCACATATGTGAGTGGTCAAAGTATTTGCTGGCCAGACTACAGATGGTGTTAAATTTTTACATTAAAGCTGGTTAAGTGAGGTATGCTATCTAAACACAGCTTTTTATGCTGTGCTAAACTGTGTTTTTCTTAACAGTATATGGTCATCTAAGCTGCATTCTTTCTATCTAGAAACTCATTGCATATGGGCATATCACTGGCAATGCTCCGGACAGCGGAGCTCCTGGAAAACGACTGATTGACCGAATAGTGGAAACCATTTGCAATTGCTTCCAAGGTCCTCACACAGACGAAGGAGTACAACTGCAGATAATTAAGGTATTTTATTAAATTTATATTGGTGCAACATTAGTTTGCTTTCTCTCTCTTTCATTTTGTAACTGAAAAAAAAATAAAAGCAAAATATTACTGAGGGCCCATTTCTTACATTGTCCCATGTGTCACTGCATTCAGGGAGGCTGTCACCAGGGCAGAATTGGTAAGGAAAATGTACTTCCTGTTGGGAAAGCAGAATGTAAAGGAATATTTTAAAAATGTTTGTCCTTTCTGAGATAAACCATCTTTCAGACAGCTTGGTGCTCCTCTTAGAGGCTCGCTGTGCCCACCTCCATCAGGCCAGGGAATTGCTTTCAGCCCTGATAGCATGCCCTGGAACTGGGATGCAGTGCCGTGGAATACTGTTCAAGCCTGTCTGCTCCCCTGGCCATTTTTCCAGACAGCTGCCAGAGTGTGTTCTCAACAAGGCATGGCAATGTCCGTCAGTGGTGTGTGTTCTAGCTCTGAAATATTCTTGGGCTACTGTAGCTGAGGTTGGAAGTTAGTGAACTTTCTAGTAGTGCAACTTGGCATTGGTGTAGGCCAGTTGGCTCTTGTGTGGAAATGAAGCTATGGAATATAGTAAATTTTTTGGAGGTGGAGTATCTCCCTTAGTAGAAAATTAGTTTTGATAAGTCCCTCTAAGAACAGCTCAGGAGAGAGCAGAGATGTGGAAGTCCTTTCGAACTTTCTTTGATTTGAAATGTTGTTGCTTGTAAAGCCTTAAAAAAAAGATATCTGTGTTTTGTAGCAAACCCAGTGATTATTCTGGAAGACATGCATGAGGAGCATTGCTGCCTACTTGCTTAGGTTTCATTTTTACCGTGTTATGGACTTTTCTAGGCTCTTCTCACTGCAGTAACGTCTCCATATATAGAAATTCATGAAGGAACAATTCTTCAGACTGTTAGAACCTGCTACAACATCTATCTGGCCAGTAAAAATCTTATTAACCAAACAACTGCCAAAGCTACCCTTACACAGATGTTAAATGTAATTTTTACACGGATGGAAAATCAAGCTGTAAGTAGCTATTACTTTTTCTCATCTCAAATGTTAAGGCTTGCAAATGACTGAAAACTTTTTTATTATTATTGTTTTTAATGAATCTGTCATTGTAGTTGCATATCTGTTGATTAGTCATGTTAGAAAACCTGTCAAATTGTGCCGTGAGGCATACTGACTGAGTTGAAAATAAAAGATGACGTGCACTGCTGATAACAAGGTTTCACACCATAGTTTTTGCCAAATGGCATTGGATAAACAAATGATGCTTTTCAAATAAACTTGAAGTGTATCTTTTTAATCTTATTGGCCAAGTGATTGTAGTTTCACTGATTCCTGCTAAGACGTGAGTTCACGAAGGAGCATCAGTCGTCACAGACAGGATTTCCCTCAGTGTATTTTGTGCTTAGATGAATCTTTCCACATGTATTTTCCAAGCTGCAGGAGTCCAGAGAAGCAGAACGAGCGCAGAAGCCGCAGTCCCCCGCAGTGGCGGAGTCGCGGTCCCCACGGCCGGGGCAGTGGCAGCACAGCTCGCGGGGAGCTGCAGCGGGCCCCTGCCCTGCTGCCGGCAGGTGAGCACAACACGGAGTCTGTTGCTTTCACTCACAGCCAGCCTGTTGAAGAGTTCTCTCGGAGGAGCAGTGATGGGGTGACTGGCTCCCTTGGCTCTCCTCAGTAGGCTTCCAGAGTGTGCTGCCATCCTCAGCTTGTGTCTACACTATGACTGCTGCAGAAAGGTTCCTGTTCTCCCTAGAATTCCAGTTAAACCATGTGTACTTTAATTATAGAGGATTGTAATGGACTTTGACTTGAACAGGTTGATTTAGGGGAAGGAAAGGAAGAAAGTTGTCATGGTGTGTGGGATGTGACAGAACTGCTCTCAGGTAATTGAAGTCCTGTGGTAAAAATGGTGCATATTATGAAGGCTGTATCATCAGCACATACTGCATCCAAATTAGGAATGTTTGTAACAGTTGATAAATAAAAATGACAACTGCATTAAAAATATCAGTGCTTTGATTCAAACAACATAAATAACATCAATGAGTATTTTTGAATGACTTTCTCATTGAAATTACTTTCAATGAGAGCTGCTGAAGAAAACTGATAAATTTTTATGCTTCTGCCTTTGTCATGTTTTTCCTTTTAATCTTCTTCCTGAACAAAATTACTAAATTAAAAATTCTCTCTGTGTTTCATTAGAGGAAGCAATTGATGGAGGAAAGGAAATGGTTCAGGGCATCTTGGAAGATGTGGTGGAGTCAGCTGTGAAAGGTAGTAAAGTCTTCTAGAGTAAAATAGTTGCATATGTATTGATTATAGAAGCATGGAAGTAATTTTTGTTACTAAGTATCTTGACAAGAGCACCTGCTAAGGCAGAAAGAACAGGTTTTGATTGTATCACTATATTCTTTTGCCGATGGCTGAGAAACTTTCTAGTTTACCAGTGCTACTTCTGTGCCACTGGGTGGTAGAGCTTCACAAAGTCATGGGATAGAAAACTCTTGCATGATTTTAATCATCTTTCCATTTTCCCCTTTAGTGGCTGAAGAAAAGCAGGTAACAGAACCTGTCAAGGCTCTGCCTGCATTAGAGACTGCAGATACTCTTCTTTCTGGCTCTAGCAATGAAAATGTACAAACAAATGGGATTCCAGATGATGGGCAGTCTGTTTCCTCCACTGATAATCTGGTAAATAACTGCATTGGATGCCAATATACATCTACAAAAAAAGAAATGTTTTTATTGAGACAATAGAGTGGGATTTGGCGGAAGAAAGGGACAGAAACTCTAATGTATGTGTCCTGCTCAGGTTCAAAAAGGAAGCGGCAGCTGCAATTTAAGCATATATTGAAAATACCTGTCCTAAAATTGATTATTTTAGTTGTATTTTAATACAGAGTGGGGACAGAGATAAAGGGTCAGTCAACATGTGTGAAAAGATCCAGATCCCTTGTAATCCTGTTTAGGTTTAGTTTAAACTGTAGCTGATTCTCAGAGGAGCTGTGGAATCTCCTAATTGCTGTTTCTTTGTCTCACTGAGGGTCTGTGTTGTGTTTCTTACTCTCAAGGAAACTGATGTATCTGGACATCAAGCTGCTGCCAGATTTTCTCATGTTCTACAAAAGGATGCCTTCCTTGTGTTCAGGTCATTGTGCAAGCTCTCCATGAAACCGCTGGGGGAAGGACCACCAGATCCCAAGTAATGTGGCTGGATTTATTATTCTGTCCTCTCCTGGCAGCTTTTGAAGACACTTAAGTTGCTGCTGTATAGTTAAGCAGGCGTTCAAAATCCACTTGTCAGGCCCTTGGTTTAGTTAGCTTGATGAATCTTGGATTGAAAATAGCTTCAAATTATTAAAAATTCAGTACTTGAGATTTTTGGGTTTTGTATAATAGGCTTATTAATCTTACCAGTTGGAGTGGCCTAGACTATAGTATTTGTGAAGCTTTTGGTGGGAGAGGGGGGAGGTGCTTAGGAAGCACTGAGTTGCATTTATTAGGCTAGTCTAAGGTGTTAATATTACTGAAAAAATTTCAAATTTGGATGGTAGAAGTTCAAAATTCACTTGGCTGATTTCCACCCCTCTTGCCTCCTGCATTTAAATGAATCAAAATAGCATAATTTCTTCCTGATGTAGAAAAAATGCTACAGTGCTAATGTCAAATGCAAGTATATGCTTAGAAAATATAGAAATACATTTAATGTTGATTTTTTTTTTCTAGATCCCATGAATTGCGTTCCAAGGTTGTGTCTCTCCAGCTGCTTCTCTCAGTGCTGCAGAATGCTGGTCTGGTTTTCAGGACACATGAAATGTTCATCAATGCAATCAAGCAATATCTTTGTGTAGCATTATCTAAAAATGGAGTCTCTTCCGTTCCTGATGTGTTTGAGCTCTCTCTTGCCATCTTCCTCACACTGCTTTCAAATTTTAAGACCCATTTAAAAATGCAGATTGAGGTGAGAGACTTTTAATCTATAAATTGCATATGCTCTAGTTCTCAAAATACTGTTCTCAAGGTAAAAAGACAGCTGGAACTTCTATTTTAATGTCTTAGTTTGGTTTACTTACTAAACTAATATATTACTACTGTATCCAAATTCTAATATGCATGAAATATTACTCTTCAAGAGAAATTACTGAACAGAAATGAATCTGTACATTTTATGTGATTCAAATAAGTTTCAGATCATCAGGTCCTTAATCTTATTTATTTTGCAGGTGTTCTTCAAAGAGATCTTCCTGAATATTCTAGAGACTTCTTCAAGTTCCTTTGAACACAAATGGATGGTGATTCAGACTTTAACTAGAATTTGTGCAGGTATTTCCACTGTGTAAAAGAATCACTTCTGGCAGCACATGAAAATTATTTTGAAAAGAAATGGCACATATAATGTTTAAGTATGAAGATTTGAATTTGATCCTGGAGTGCTTGAGTTAGATGTCTGGATTCATCTGCAGTGCCTGCTCCAACTGGCTGATTCCTTTAAAAATTCTATTGCACAGAATCCTAATACTTCCATTTCCTTTTATTTTCCAGATGCCCAGTGTGTAGTGGATATTTATGTTAACTATGATTGTGATTTAAACGCTGCTAATATATTTGAACGTCTTGTAAATGATTTATCCAAAATCGCACAGGGACGAAGTGGGCATGAGTTGGGAATGACACCTTTACAGGTAAGGAAAACAGCTTTGAAGATAAGGTACTATTGTTTCATAAACAGTGCTGTCTTTGCATCGTTACAGTTGCTTCCAGAGGTTCATGTTGTCTGTAACCTACTGGTGTTACTTACTTTTTATTAGTTTGATAATTTGCAATTGGACACTGAAGCAGTGCCATTAATTACTTGGTGATTTTGCTGCCTGTTTGCATTGTGAGACCACACTGGTTCTGGTCTCTTTAGTTTGTCTGGCAAGGGAGAGAGGACCAAACGAGCCTTCCTCTGCCTCAGTTAAATTACTTCCTTTCTGGAGTGCATAAACCAGTGGTACCGTCTGTGGGGTTTGCTTTGCACAGACTTTATGCCATATCTCCACCATAAGCATTTTATTTTTAAGATTATACTTTTCCATTCTTTAGAGGGAGACTGTTGTAGAGACTGTTCAGCACGGTTTGTTGGTTTGATTTTTCTTTTTTTATTTTATTCTTCTTCATGTTTTAGGAACTAAGCCTGAGGAAAAAAGGACTTGAATGTTTGGTTTCTATTTTAAAATGTATGGTAGAATGGAGCAAAGACCTTTATGTGAACCCAAATCATCAGACTAGCTTGGGTAAGATTGTTTCTGTATGGAGAGACTGATTAAATAAATCAGTTCATTCTTGTGTTTGTTCACTGTTTAGAAGCTATTCAGAAGTGTGGGTGCCAGGTTTGTACCTTAACAATTTGTTTACACAAGTGAGGTATTTTACAAGCAGCTGTTAGTGCTGTTGCAGTAACCGATTCTCCAAGTGTCTGTTTTGAATGACCGGGTTCTGTTGATGAGCTTTAGCCAGGCCCTTGTCTGCTATAAAGGCTGATGTAGAACAAGACATGCAACCAGTCTTGGAGTTACTAACTTGAAGTACTGGAATTTCTCCACAGATGCTGCTACTTTTCTGCCTTTTGTTGGATTATTTTAGAATTACATCAATAGAGCATCTTCATGTAGTGTAGTGCAGACTGCCAAAAAGTATACATGGTAAAATAAGAATATTAACTCACAGATTTCTGCTTAAAAGTTCTGTAACTAAAAGCTCTTGACTGAACAAGGATAAGTTAAATCTCACCTTGTTTGTAAATAGGTTCATGTAAACCATCTGAACAGGAAATGGCTGAAGGTAAATGCCTGGACACTGGAGGGAGACGGAGTAGTGTCAGTTCCTTGGACTCCACTGTATCATCAGGAGTCGGAAGTGTTGGTACCCAGACTGCTGTCCCAGATGATCCAGAGCAATTTGAAGTCATCAAGCAACAAAAGGAAATAATTGAACATGGCATAGAACTGTAAGCCCAGTATGACAGGAAAACTAAAGTTCACTTTAAATAAAATGTATTGTTTCTTATGGTCTCACAGTCACACCTGTAGGGACACTTACAAACTAATATTAATGCTGAAGACTGTTGCCTGCTCTTGTGAAAAACCAATGCTGGAAGCTGTTATATTTAAAAGGAATTTCATAAAATCCTGGGTGGAGTGGAAAGGGTTTTCACAGCTTTTCTTTTTGCTGGCTCAGCTCCACAAGAGTGTGTACATCTAGAGAGAAATTGATTTGAGGGACACAGTTGTCTTGCAGCTCTTGCGTGATTTGTTGTCCTTTATTGTAATAGAGTTTAAAGAATTAAATCATTGTGCAGCTATGCTTTACTTCTTCTTCATTAATTTGAAGGTCTGCATGTCTGTAAATGCTAGAAAAAGGTCTTGAACAGCAACATTTTTAACATTTCATGTAAAGTGTCAAATTTTCCGTGCTCAAAAAGGTGAGCTTTGGAGTTTTTCAGCAATAACTTCTAAAGTTTTCAGCAACTCAATATACCTTATGTGGTGGAGCATATGGTGTGATACAGGTAATAAATTTGTTGCACATTCTTTAACTTTTTTTCTAACTAGAAAGAAAAGACTTGGAGCTACAGCACAGAATCTTTGATTTATGAGGACTCTGTAAAACTCAAATTTTATAGGCTGTGATATTTTTAATTGTATGTCAATTTTCCCATGTTTTTGTCTGAATAGGTTTAATAAAAAGCCAAAGAGAGGAATACAGTATCTACAGGAGCAGGGAATGCTTGGCACTACAACAGAGGACCTGGCACAATTCTTGCACCAAGAGGAACGCCTCTGCTCTGTAAGATTATGTGCAGCACAATTAATACCCTTGCCTCTGTACCTTTGGCCCTGTCCCCAGTATCTGTGTGCCTCTGCTCTGGAGTTCATATCTTAGAGAAATGAACTGCAAGGCTCCTCATGGACACACCTAATGCCACAGCTACCTGCTGCTTACTTGCTGTCCCAGGCTTCTCAGTAAAGTACTGTGTTATGGTGAAGTGCTGGAGGGGCCCCCATCAGTGGAATGTGCATTTGTCTGTCCCTGGAGGCTGGAGGGAGACCGAGCAGTGTCAGTTGCTGGCAGTCCCTTGCCAGCAAGGGAGGATCGTGTGCTGCAGTGGCAAAGCATTCTCTGCTGCATGTGCAGCTGGGCACAGTTCAGCTTTCCTTGGCTCTGCAGTAATGCAGATCTTGCCTTTGGCAGTGAGGGAGGCAGGAATATGCAGACTGAGGGGGCATATCTGGGACCCCTGTCCCTCCCTCGGCTGCTCTGTCCACGCGGCAGCATGTCAGCTTTACAGAGCTGACAGCTGTGCAACTCTTGGCATAGAAACCCTCTTGCAGAGCTGGCACTTGGATTGCACAGTAATAACTGTCTCTTGTGTTTTTTAGACTCAAGTAGGGGAATTTCTTGGGGAAAGCAGCAAGTTTAACAAGGAAGTGATGTATGCCTATGTAGACCAACTCGATTTCTGTGGAAAAGACTTTGTCTCTGCTCTGCGTATATTTCTGGAAGGTTTTCGTCTGCCAGGTGAAGCCCAGAAGATTGATAGATTAATGGAGAAGTTTGCTGCTAGATATATTGAGTGCAACCAACGGTAATTCAAACCCTTTGTATCAGATCAGTGCCCAAAGAACGTTCCCTGGCTGTACTGTTGTGTGGCCCTTAGGGGCAGGGGATTGATTAAGCTCATACCAGGCCAGGAACTTTTGCAGGCTTCTGTGAGGAGGAGATCTTGCTGCTGATATTGGATAGGAAGGATACTGATGCTGTCATTTCCTTAAATCCCAAGTACTTGCTAAAAGGAATTACTGGAAAGGGGAAGCCCTAAGTATATTAAAATCCAACAGCTAATACAGAGACAATTTTAGACAAATGTAGATCAGTCAAGTATAAAAATCAGTGTTAAGCAGTAGAAATGGCTAGAATTAAAAAAAATCATGACATAAACAACTAATAGCATGTTACAGTGCTTTTTCTTGCCTGTTAGATGTGGAACAAAATGTGTATATGTTATTTGATATCAAATAGGCAAAGTTGCTATTGTTCCTAGTGCAATAAACACTGAAGTTTAGTCAGGCTTAATTAGTTCCCTTTCCTTAGTCCAGTTGGTGTATCAGTGGGTTGGTTTTGTATCAATCTTTATGAAACTCTGTGGGTAAAAAATAAGCTGTCGTCTTTGGGTAATCGGTAGGGAATGTACTTGAAAATCTCAGTCTAGTTTTCAGTATTGCAAGGATGATGCACTCCCCCCCCTCTTTTTATTTGTGTTTTAGGCTGCTCGGGGTTTGATGCCTTTCTAATGGTTAGCTTCAGTCTTTGTTGGCTCTTTGGTTGAATCCATAGCACTTCTGGGTATTTTTCTTGCATATGGAACTAGAGCTAATGGATTGAGGAATTGAGAGTCCATAAACCTGTTTTGTTTTTTCCTCCCTCAGGCAAACACTATTTGCTAGTGCAGACACTGCCTATGTTTTGGCATACTCCATTATAATGCTGACTACAGACTTGCACAGTCCACAGGTAGAAATTTAAAAAATCCAAACTTACAGAAGTCCAAACATCCCTGGATCTTGCATTCAAAATCTGATATCCAACTTATTCCTTCTTACAGGTAAAAAATAAAATGACAAAGGAGCAGTACATTAAAATGAATCGAGGAATCAATGACAGTAAAGACCTGCCAGAAGAGTATTTATCCACAATCTATGAAGAAATAGAAGGAAAGAAAATTGCGATGAAAGAGACAAAAGAATATGCAATTACAACCAAGTGTAGTAAACCAAGTAAGAAGGAGCTAGAAACTGGGAAGACCACAGTGCTCTTGAACTGTGGCAAGAGCTAAGGGATGGCACAGTGGTGTGCAGAGTCCTTGTGAAAATGCCTTGGGGCAATACATAAAAGTACATTTGGAATGGTTGATAGAGGTATATGGAACGAAACTGGCTCAGTTCCAACTTAATACTGCCTTCTGTGGTGGGAACAGCCACGTAGGTGCCTCTGGCACCACTGCAGAGCAGCACTAGCAACCAGATCTCTTGACGTTTTGAAACACGAGTGTGAGGAATAACTGGAGGGGGAACTTCACAATTAAGTTGTTTTTATGTGCTAGACAAGGAGTGAGGGCTTGATTTGGGCTGATTTTTTGTGGTTTTTTGTCTCTTTCCATAGTTCAGTGACTGGAGGTGTCACAGTCCTTGTGATAGTGTTTGAAAACCAGAGAGATTAGAGAGTTCGTCATAATCTATAGTCACCTCTCCTTATCCAGACCAAACAAGGGCTTCTTTGTGTAGCATGGAGTAGAAACCAGTATCCCCAGCTGTACCCTACTTTTACTCAGAATAGCTTGTACTAATTTAATTCAAATTAGTGACTTCAGAATCTTCAGCATAGTGGTTTTCCCAGTGTTTTTATGCTGTTTTCAAGTTTTCTCAATCAGAATAGGAACAAAATTAATTTGCTTGAAAATTGAAGTTGCACCCTGTAGTATAAGGATAAAGAAGCACTAAGTTATTAATTTATTTATCATGGTGATGAGGGTTTGTTTTGTTTTGGGGATGTGAGCCTAAGAAGACACAGTATTTTCCATCCACTTTTACAGGCAGAATGACTTAATAGAGTATGCACCTCTGACTTGAAGCAATTAGGTAATAGCATGGGTTATATAGTAAAGGGCTGAATTAGTTATTTTGTACAGAATAAAGTCTTAAGTTTGGGTGTGGTTTTTAGTGCTGGACTTCCTTGCTTGCAGCCTGGGGCAGCCTGATGACTTCTAAGATTTTCCAAGATTTCTATCTTTAGATTTTATTTGCAATACCTTTATTTAACATTTTGTGATGCTCAGTGTGAAGAGAAGGAATATGCTCTTCTAAGAAAAGCAAGCACTGTCTGTGTGTGGTGTTCCCCTTAGGTGTAGCTAATGAGAAGCAGCGGAGGTTGTTGTACAACTTGGAGATGGAACAAATGGCAAAGACAGCCAAAGCCCTCATGGAGGCAGTGAGCCATGCAAAGGCACCTTTCACCAGTGCCACTCACCTGGATCATGTCAGACCCATGTTCAAAGTGAGTGTCAGGTTCTCACTGTGTCTTTGTTATGAAGAGTTTAAAGCACGGGAAAAAAAGTAGAAAATTACTCTGAAGAGTTTGCTAATGAAGCAGATGGACTCTTTGGATATATTTGGCTTCAGTAACCAGTGTTTTGGGCTAAAGTTGTAAGAGGCCTCTGAATTTAGTTTCTTCCTCTGTTTAGCTTGTCTGGACTCCACTGCTGGCAGCTTACAGTGTTGGCTTGCAGAACTGTGATGACCCAGAAGTTGCGTCCCTGTGTTTGGAAGGAATACGCTGTGCCATTAGGATAGCCTGTATCTTTGGAATGCAGGTTGGTGCCACACTTAGCCTGGGGCTTGCTGAGGGCCATGTGGGCTCTGGGAAGCAGGTGAAGAATTACAAACAGCTTATACATAGAAGATGAAGTGTCTCATCTGCTTTCTTGAAATGGTAAAAGGTCTTGATGTAATCAAGCATTTCTTCAACTCTGCTTTTCTTGCTGAATCTTCTATTAAGAGCATTTGCTAGCTGGCATCCTACTCTTGTTTAGCGGGAAAGTGCTCTAACAATGCCAGCTATCCATAGAAGGAAAATTTGTAGGCAGGTTGCTTTCTCTGGTTCTTTGGGGACTTGATTTTCATGCTTGTTACTCTGTCTTGTAGCTTGAACGAGATGCTTACGTACAGGCCCTTGCTCGTTTTTCCTTGTTGACTGCCAGTTCCAGCATTACAGAAATGAAACAGAAGAACATTGATACCATTAAGACACTCATTACAGTTGCTCACACAGATGGCAACTATCTTGGCAATTCTTGGCATGAGGTAAATCTTTATCAGTTTAAATAGTGAATGTGGTTTTTCTTCTATCAGCTCCCAGAACTCACTCAAAAATGTGAAGGAAGTGCATTATATTGTTAAGTTTTTTGGGTTTTTTTTTCTAATATGTAGTTAAAAATAATGCACTGCATTTTTTTTTTAAGACCCTGTGAAAACTGTGAGACAATATTGTAATTTCTGTGGCTGCATTTGATATAGGATTTAAATGATATAAAAAAATCTCATTTGGCTTTAGAAAATTCCTCATATAAACTATTGTATTCTTATTCACGGAAACAAAAATATTCTAGCTCACACGTCCAGGCTTGTCTGTGCAATGTTTGACAACGTTTGCACCATAAGCACATGAAAAATTAGGGCTAAAATACTTTGGTGTATGATTGGTAAAGATGAGCTCTCAGGATTATATGCATTTTCTTAAAGCCTGTTTTCCAGGAGCAATTTTATCAGCTCTAAATCTGTGCTGTTGCTAAAAGGAGCATTTCTGCTGCGTTATGTTCTCTGGCTCTAGTCTTGGGCTACATGATATGAGCCAAAATGTGCTAGAGCTGACAGGTGCCTCAGACCTGGCTCACAGCACACTCTCCTGAGTGCTGGTGCCAGCCAAGGGATGTGGCTGTGGGGGAGGAGGAAGGAGGCCAGCACAGCATGGGCATTTAAACTGTCTGGGTTGGAGCATTGTTACTCAAGTGGTGCTAGCTGCAATGTTTCAGTCTTTTCATCTCTCTAGGGCAATGAAGTCTCTACAAGATCAGCTCCAACTTGTTTGTAGTCTTGAAAGTTGATGGTGTAAAGAGTAATGAAAAGGTATCCTTTAGTGGTTAGAGATCCAGGTTAGATTTTGGAGTGCTGTTTATTTTAGTCTTATATTGGAATGATTCATGGTGGCTGATAATATTGAATGCAATCAACTTAATTTTCAGTTTTATTAGTAATGTTTTAGCTCTATCAAAGCTGTTATAAAGTTGTTTGAATGGTTGGAGAACCTGGGAAGGTCATAAATATTAAATATTTATTTATAGGTCATAAATATTAAATACATGTTAAGAATGAAAAGATGGTATTGTGCAGAAACACAGTGTTAAATTTCTTTTGGTTTTAGATCTTGAAATGTATTAGCCAGCTGGAACTGGCACAGCTCATAGGAACTGGTGTGAAAACTCGGTATTTGTCTGGTTCTGGGCGTGAGCGGGAAGGCAGCATTAAGGGCTATGCCTCTGCAGGAGAAGAGTTTATGAGCCTGGGATTAGGTAAGATTATTAATCCTGAACTTCACAAAGATGCACATACAAGTGGAGTAAGGATGTTAAAGAATCCTCAACGTTATGACATACTCAATTATATTTACTTGCTTCCAGGGGAAGCTGTGTTGGATTCATGAAACTGTGTATTCCAATATGTGTTTATAATTACCAAATCTGTTTTAACTTTGGAATTGGGTTAAGCTATTTAATAACTACTCCACATTTATTTGTTGGAATATGTTGTTGTCAAAACTGTTTTGCCGTATGAAGTCATGCTTTTGTTAAAATACTAAGACAAAAGAGCCATTTATTTTTAGAAATTAATAGATGTTTCAATAACTGACAATTGATTTTCCAAAGGAATTTCTTATCTTTACATGTTGGACTTGCTGTTCCAGTTCTTATTGTTTCTGCAGTGTGTACAAGAAACAAATCTTAGATTTTTGGCTTAAATTAGAGGGACAAGGCAAGTTGCCTTAATCTTTGCAAAAGCACTAAGGAAACAATTTAATTTTAAAAAACTTTGGAGTGGATGATTACAATGAATACAGAACTGTGTTCAGCATTAACTATTTGTAGCTAACTTAGAGTTCATGTTTTAAAGTAGCATTTTATCTGTTCCAAATTTAATTAACAATATCATATTTTCTTAACCTAATAAATATGATGTTTAGCTGTGTAATAATCTGGCACAGATCTGGCAAAGGCACTATCTGCTCCATATAAATTACATGGTAGCTAGGAGAAGTAGTCACTTCTCTTTGTTTACTTGTTTGATGTTGGAGTTAATATAAAGTTGTTATTTCCTGATGGCAAATACTGTTTTTTAATGGATTTATGGCAGGGAACCTCGTTGGGAGTGGGGCTGACAAACGGCACATGGCGAGCATCCAGGAGTCTGTGGGGGAGACCAGCTCACAGAGTGTGGTGGTAGCAGTAGACAGGTACTGAGAATGTAATCTCTGTACTCTTACCTGAATTGTCATCTTTGTCATCTGCCCTTCTGAAATGTTGTCTAAAGACATGCTTCTATCCTAAACTATGTGTTGGAATGGGAGTTCTTAGTAACTACTGATGCAATGGTGCAAGTCTGCAGAATCATATATTCAGACTTGTGTTTAAACATTCAGTGTTTATCCTGGTGCAGGAAGCGTCTGTTACCGCATCAAAGTCCAGGTCATTTGGGAATGTTCTCTGCTTTATCAGTGTTCTGTATGGACCACTATCAGCAGTCTGAATTCCTCTCAAGATTGAACAGCTGAAGGGGAAGAAGGGACAACGGTGCATCCATAGTCTTTCTCCTGTCTGTTTTGACAGCCACAGCTGACCATATTCTTAGAGGATATAAAGCTCAAAGGTGGCTGATAATCAAAAGTCTTTTAGTGAAGCTTTCTGTCTGTTTATTGTCCCCATGAAATTTAACATGTTGTCACCCAAATGAGTGTTCCAGTATAACCTGGCCTGGGTAAACTTGTGAGCCTGTGCCTGCTCCTGCAGTGGGACAGCAGCATGGTAGACTTGGTGCAGGAAAGAGGATGCTTAGACTAAGGAAAGATTCATGTACTGCTGCCAAGGAGCAAGAATACAAGAGGTGCAGAGTTCATGGCATGGAGAACTGCGAAGTACCTCCAGATGTGCTGACCTTTGTGCTGCAGCACTGAGCTGTAATCGATTCTTGTGGATGCGCAGCTGAAACTCCGACTCCTGTATTTGTTGTAGGATATTCACGGGCTCCACGAGGCTGGATGGGAATGCCATAGGTACGTATGGTAGGTTCCAGGGCCCCTGGCACGGGAGCAGCCTGGCTCACAGCAGGCTTCTCCCGTGCAGTTGACTTTGTGCGGTGGCTGTGTGCTGTGTCCATGGACGAGCTGGCGTCCCCGCACCACCCGCGCATGTTCAGCCTGCAGAAGATCGTGGAGATCTCCTATTACAACATGAACCGCATCAGGCTGCAGTGGTCGAGGATTTGGCATGTGATTGGAGATCACTTCAATAAGGTACTTTTTAAAGTCGAGTTACACAATATGCATAAATAGTGGGACTTCTTTAATCAGCTTTTCCCTTCTGTGTTGTTAGTGGCTTAAACTCTGATATTGAAAAAAATTCCATTCAAGGCACCTAAAAGAAGCACCTACTTAAAAATCTAAAGTGTACAAATAAAAATGTCTATATGAATGATCTTTAATTATATAATCTTCATTATATGATTTGGTATTTTTGTGATTTTTCTTTGTCTTTTCCTTCAGATAAAATGCCAAGTTAGTTTTCCTCTAAAATGTACACAGGTGATCCTTGAAAAACAGTTGTTTTCCTTAGGAAATTGAATCATGCTAGGATGGGATTTTTTTAACCTAAGATTCCATTTATTTTATTATATTGTACTGTATTTTAATTTTAGCATCTAGCTGGCTATTACAATTTCTGCTTGATGCATTCAAAATCCATGGGTCTGTTTAGACGGGTGAAATGACAGAAAGCCCCCTTCAACAAGAACCTCTTCTTTCCCAAGTATCAGAGCACTAGAATGTGCTAGCAGTGTTTAGTGGGCTGAGATGGAACTTGAGTGACGAATTTGTTACTCATATAAATGACATATTAACTGATAAATGTTTGAAAATATGCTTTTCTTCTAGGTTGGGTGTAACCCTAATGAAGATGTTGCCATCTTTGCTGTAGACTCATTAAGGCAGCTGTCAATGAAATTTCTTGAGAAGGGAGAGTTAGCCAACTTCCGCTTCCAGAAAGACTTCCTAAGGCCTTTTGAGCATATTATGAAGAAAAACAGGTGTGAGGCACTGCAATTTCTGCTTTAGCTTTAGTCCCACTTAAGGATGTCACTTGGTATGGGTCATGGTCATGTACAGTGAAGTGGGGGAGTTACTTTCTGCCAGTGTAAAGTAGTCTTGCTTTCCTTTCTCTTCTTTTTTTTTTTAAGATCTCCGACTATTCGAGACATGGTGATCCGCTGTATTGCTCAGATGGTGAACTCTCAAGCCGGTAACATTCGTTCAGGCTGGAAAAATATCTTTGCTGTCTTTCATCAAGCAGCGTCAGACCACGATGGGAATATCGTAGAGCTGGCCTTCCAGACTACAGCACACATAGTTAGTAAGTAATGCTTGACAGATGCATGCACCCAAATTAGCCTGGCTGCTGTGAGCTTCAAAAGGCTCATCTGATTAAGGCTTTTGTATTTCCAGACAAATAAACACACGACCTTGCAGCCAGACTGTTTAAACTCTGCAGCTGGGTCATACCCTTTAAGTCTCCTGAATGATGTGGACAGGACAAGCTAGATACAGATAGTCTGCTGTAGAACTTGGCAATGTGGTGGTGAAGTGGGACAGGGAAGGATGCAAGAGAGGGCAAAGAACTATATTTAATGTAGAAGATCTGGTCCTTTTGTGTTTGTCTGTTCCATAGCAATATGCCATGGGTGACATGCCTAGATTGATGCAGTTTATCTACGGATTTTAATATCAGTAAATTTTTAAAATGTACTTGTTTGTTCTTCACAGCGAATATTTTTCAGCAGCATTTTCCAGCAGCAATTGACTCATTTCAGGATGCAGTAAAATGCCTCTCTGAGTTTGCCTGTAATGTTGCCTTCCCAGACACCAGCATGGAAGCCATCAGGCTTATTCGCTATTGTGCAAAATATGTCTCAGAAAGACCACAGGTATATTTGAATTTTTACCCCTGCTGCATTTTTATATTCTCTTCTACTGTTAAATGGAGATTAATCTGCTAAGAAAGCTTTCATACTCAAACTTCAATTGCAAGTATTTGAATACAAACACTTGCAATTGAAGTTTGAATATGAAAGCTCTTTTAATTAGAAAGCTCTTTTAGTTGAATGATTAATCCTAGTCATTCAAATAGGAGAAATTTTGGTATTATGTAAGCAGTAAAGTAGAGCTAGTTAAGTAATGTTAAATCTTGTAAGTCCAAGTGGGAAATAACTGAATTAAATAGTCTTTGTTTTTTTTTGTTTTTGCGGTGTTAAGATGACTTGGAAAGCAGTGCTTCCAGTTCTGTCACCCTAGTTATGTCTAATTCAGTTGGTTACAAGTTCTTATTCTTCTCCATCAGGTCTGTTGTGTGAATACTGAATGTAATAATCACTAGCTGGGGAGTGCCTGGAGTTACATTGCAGTTCCATGTCCCCAGTGCATGCTGCCTTCAGTGTACCAGAGACTTTTAGAACTGATTTCTGCCAATTTTAGATTTCCTTGTTACGTGTATTGATGTAGCAGTTGTCTGTCACTGTTAAAGTTGCTTTCTAAGAAGTCCAAACCTCAGCAACTTGTAAGGCCTTTACCTGGACTGAAATAAAAACAGATTGAAGTATTTATTTCCATATATTATTTTCTAGTATTTTTGCAAATAGTTACATCTCAGAGCTATGCTTATATTTTGCAGAATTGGAGTGTTACAGTAGGAACTAAGCTAACTTTCCAAGTTTGTCTGTACCACTGGTAGTATCTAAATTTGTCACATACAAAGATTTTTGAGACAGTTTTTTCTTTAAGCCTTTTTTCCTACTGATCTTCAAGGTATTAAGAGAATACACAAGTGATGACATGAATGTGGCTCCTGGGGACAGAGTATGGGTCAGAGGATGGTTTCCTATTTTGTTTGAACTTTCTTGTATCATCAATCGTTGCAAGTTAGATGTTCGTACAAGGTAATAAAGCTTTTATTTTTTTACTTTTTTCTTTTATTTTAACTCGTTTAGTGAAGGTATCACAGGAACACATTTTAACATCTGTTCATATGCTTGTTTGGGTTTGTTTATAGAGGCTTAACAGTGATGTTTGAAATCATGAAGAGTTACGGCCATACCTTTGAAAAGCACTGGTGGCAAGACCTGTTTAGAATTGTGTTTCGGATTTTTGATAATATGAAACTCCCTGAGCAACAAACGGAGGTAAAACCAAAAAAAAAACCCAAAAAGCAAACATTCCCTGGAGTTGTCTTTTTAAGAACTTGCACATCTGAGTCAGCAGTTTCTATTGACATCAGATATTGCCACCCCATACTGCCCCAGACTTAACTAAACACATTCTGTAGTCCTTCAAATTCTGTGGCATGAATGAAACTTGCCACAGTGTCCAGTGACCCGTATGTGTGTCCATCTGCTTATTTTCAAGGAGAATGTTCTCCCTCTGTTGTGAACATGTACAGTTTTCTGACCAGTGTTCATGTGGCCAACTAAGTGCTTCTGACAAGATATCTGTGGTCATGAGGCTTTAGTTCTGAGTTCTCCTCTCCTCAGAGCTGTGTCTCTTGTTGACCAGCCATGTATATGCCAAGTGATGTCATCATGGAAGAATCCCCGTAAAACAAAAGACTTTTCATTTTCTGTCCCAGAAATCAGAGTGGATGACCACGACGTGCAACCATGCCCTTTATGCAATCTGTGATGTGTTCACACAGTTCTATGAAGCTTTGCACGAGATCCTGCTTCCTGACATACTTGCACAGTTACACTGGTGTGTAAAACAAGGTACCTTATTTACCTGTATCTTTTGATTAAATGTAGTTTTAAATGTCCATTACTTAAGAAGGGGAAGATTAACTGAATTTTTGAAAAATAAAAGTTCCCATTAGGACAATATGTGTTGCAGTAGATTGATGCATATCTTGAATATCTGAGCACCAATCTTTTTATTGAGTTAGACAACTTTTTGTTACTGTGTTCATAAAAGGCTCATGGTGTTACTGTGACACAGCAAAAGCTTTTGGAGAACGGTGTTAATCTTCTGAACCTTCTGCCAACAACCTTTCGTGGTTTGACTGCAGTGATACATTACCTCCTTTATTTACACATACAGATATGTGCATGCATTCTGATTTTTTTTTCTTTTTTCTTATTTTATGGCACTTACTTCCCCCACTTCTCCCACTCAACGAGTACTTCTAAATACAGCTTTGTAAAGAACATGTTTTCTTTCTGGTTCCAAGTCTTACACCTGAAATCCTGCATGTTACTACCAAGGAATATTGGGGGACAATCTTGCAGTAAATCATAAGTTTCCAGTTGCTGCTTTTCCTTCCTTTTCTCACTCTGTGCTTGCCTTCTGCTTCTGCCCTGTCTTTTGTCTTCCCTGGTTGGATTTCCATCTCATGAAGGCTACTTTGAAACTTTTTTTTATTCAGTAGGTTCTTCAGCTTCATATTGTTGTAACATATTGTATAGGTAGGCTTTGAGCTAAGAGACTGTGCATTTCACAGTATTGGTAAAAATTTTTAATGGAGCGGTGATAGGGAATACTTAATTTTTCCTTGATATTGTAGAAGTTGATAAATATGGAACATTTCTTTTACAGATAATGAGCAGTTGGCACGATCAGGTACAAACTGCTTAGAAAACCTGGTAATACTCAATGGACAGAAATTCAGCCCTGAAGTCTGGGACCAGACATGCAATTGTATGTTAGAAATCTTCAAAACAACTATTCCTCATGTGTAAGTTGATAAGTTTAATTCTTATATTGATACCCAATTCTAAAGCAACAATATTTACCTTTTTTGGTTTTTTTCTGTTTTGTTTTATTTTTTGCTTGATGTTTTTTGTTGTTGTTTTCTTTTGTTTCTTTAACTCTGTGAAGCTTGCTGACATGGAAGCCTGTAGGAATGGAGGAAGATTCATCTGAAAAACACTTGGTAAGAGTTAACTCAGGGTAATAAACTGACTTGAAGGGTTTTGTGTTAGGTTAGCTTTTGAAATATTCCTTGTAGTCAATACACTTAACAAGGAATTGATAGTAGATTGTATTTGGTGTTACTGTAAAAAATGATGTAAAGAATGGATGCAGGAAGCCTTTGAATCTAGGAGTAGAAAAGTCCTCTGAAAAGTGATAGCTAGTTGGGAGTTAGTGTTTTGGATTGCTGGAACTGCTCTGCACTCTCTTCTAGGATTTGGACCTAGATCACCAGTCTTTAAGCAGCATGGATAAAAATGCTTCTGAAAGAGGACAAAGCCAATATTCAAATCCAACAGATGAGAGCTGGAAAGGTGGTCCTTACACAAGTAAGGAAAACATACAAGCTTTTTCAATGCACCTTTATAGCCAGTCTTAATTCACTTCTGTAGCTCTCTACAGAAAGTTTTGGGGCAGTTAAACTTAGGATAAGTCTTTGCAATTTATGTTTATGCCTTGCAGTGAGATTTTCTCTTTAGAAGATAATTCACAGCATTACTAAATATCAAATTATTAAGGGGAATGTCAAATTTTGCTAGCCTGATGTAAATGAATCATCGTTAATTGCTTCTGAAACTTGTGTTGCTCCATTTCATTAGACCAAAAACTATTTGCTGGCCTCCTGATCAAGTGTGTGGTACAGCTGGAGTTGATACAGACCATTGACAACATAGTGTTCTATCCAGCAACAAGCAAGAAGGAAGATGCTGAGCACATGGCTGCAGCTCAGGTACCATCAGACTTACTTGTAACCTTATGGTGACAGTAAAGTACAAACTATGGAACGCTCTGATGTGTTCACAAAATAGTCTTCTTCTGACTTTTAGCATTACCCTGAATGTGTGTGTAAACTACTCTTAAGCTGTGATTTTTTGTCTGCCTCCAGTGTTGCCTGGCGGTCTGCCTGTTGTAGTATTATATTGCCTTAATTTTTATTATCAGTGTAATAGATTGTAGTTGTTTTTATCATGAATACATACTATCAAAAATGGTTTTTGTTTGTTTGGGAGAAAGCATTTGTTTCTGCTCATTAGACTGAGTGTCTTCATTTAGCCACAGCTGAGGCTCTGCTTAGTCTCTGGATGTTTGCACAAGAAGTCTTGCAGAAGTTGAACTTCAACAAGGTCAATGGTCAAGATTTCATTAATTGCCAACCTCAGAGATGTCCCTGTCCCTGAAAGTTCTGATTCTGGGCAGTAGTGCACAGTAGCTCTGGCTTAGCTGTTAATAAAGCCATAAGCTGGAAGTTCTGGCTAGTACATTCAGGTAGTGTTTTGGGGATGGTATGGTTGTATTCCTAGTGAAATGAGCTAAAAATATAAACCAATTTAATTAAATTTGGCATGAGCCAAAGATGGGGAATTTCTACACTAGGCAGCATTTAAACCCACACTGGTTTTGTTGTTCATTTTGATGTTTTCAGAATTCAACAGACCTACCCAGTTAGCTTCTAGAGAAGAGGAAATGTTTTGTACCATATTGCTGTGACTGCAATGTTTCATTAAGGGAGTTCTTCCCTTGCTCTTGAGTCTTATTTTCTTATCAGTAACTAGGATAGATCATAACTTCTCTCTTCTTAAGTACCCCACTAAGAAGAGTAGAACTCTGATCTTTGACAGGACCACCTTGCTGTGTTGTACTGCACTAATAGTGCATTGCACCTATAAATGGAATTAGAGTTACTGGAGTTTATGGCATGTGCTCTCTCTCTCTCTCTCATTGTCCCTCTCCCCCTGCTCTTTAGCGAGACACATTGGATGCAGTTATCCACATTGACACAGAAGACCAAGGAATGTATAAATATATGTCTTCACATCATCTTTTTAAGTTACTGGATTGTCTGCAAGAGTCTCACTCATTTTCAAAAGCCTTTAATTCAAATTATGAGCAGCGAACTGTGTTATGGAGAGCAGGTGAGGCTTTTATTTTTATTTGATAAAAATGCTGAACTACACTTCTAGCTTTAAGTATCATGACACAGCAATGTGCCATTGCAATCACCTCTAGAGTTTATTGGACAGTCGCATGCTTTTATTGCTTGTCTCCTTCCTGATGACTTGAATAATTCTGTTTGCTAAATTATCTGCTTTTTTTTTGATTAAAGTAGAGCTGCACAGCTGGTACTGCTGTAGTTAAGTATCTTTATAAACAAATCAGAACTCAATCAAAATCAAGGAGGAGGAAATACTGTCTGGGCAAGAAATCATTACTGGTCACTAGTGCAGATATATTGTTGATAAAATTTATTTTTGGCTAGTAACACCAGCTTTGGATGTTCCCTCTTGTCCTGTGTGGGACTGATTTCTAGGGTTCAAGGGTAAATCAAAACCCAATCTCCTAAAACAAGAGACCAGCAGCCTGGCATGCTGCCTGAGGATCCTGTTCCGGATGTACGTGGACGAGAGCCGGCGGGAGGCCTGGGACGCGGTGCAGCGGCGGCTGCTCAGGTAGGACAGCCCCGCCGGGGCACGGACACAGGGACGTGTAGCCACTCTGCACTCAAAGTTCACTTAGCAGTAAGGAAGCAGTCTGCCTAGAACAGATGGAGCACCTTCGTGCCTGACATGGGCTTTTCTTCATTGAAGTGGTGGTGTCTGAATAGTTTTCTCAGCTGAGTACATAGTAATAGAGGTATAATAGGATACACTAATTGAAAAAGAGTGCAGTATAAGCTGCTGTACACCTAGAATTTAAACAAACGTAGAAAATAGTTCTAAATTAATATAAAAAGATATTTGGGTGAGTTGGTACCTAAAAGTTGAAAGTACTAGTCTCTTATCAAATGTGAAGATCTCCCAACTTGCTCTTGGTACTAATACAGTGGATTCTGATCTACCAGCATGTATGGACATGTTAATCTGTTTCATCCTTCTTTAATTAAAAGAATGTTCTAAAAATAACCATAGTAAGTGGTACAGTTTGTACCTTGTGTTGACAATCTGCAGCAGGGACCAAAAATTTATTAATACAATAATAATTCTTCCTTAATGTATGATGCTGAGCTGTGCAGATCTTTATTAAACCAGTCCAAATTTGGAGGGAGAGCTCTCTCGTGGTGCTGTTGCCTAAGCTGTCCCAATGTCAGGGTCAGGAAATAATGTTTGCAGGTTGAAAGTGACAGCACTTCAATTACAAAATGTTTATCAGGCAGATTAATTTTCCTTTTCCTTCTCTGTCACCAAGTATTTCCATTCAGTTACATGAAAAGTATTTCAGTTCAGTTATCTGGAACAATTCCTGTACCAGAAAAAGTAAATTTGTGTAGTTAAAGTTGTTGCGTGTGATTGAAAACTTTCCCATGGAAGTGCATCTTGCTTGAAAACAAAGTACACTGAGAGGACAAACAGAGCACTTAATCAAAAACTTTATAAGGGTTTTCTTTATGGTTTGTGTGAACTGTGCCATCTCTGCAGTGTGTGCAGTGAAGCCCTGGCGTATTTTATTACTGTCAACTCGGAAAGCCACAGAGAAGCCTGGACCAATCTTCTGCTGTTGCTTTTAACAAAAACACTAAAAATCAGTGATGATAAGGTAAGAAGGGGCTGCATTTGGGTATATTTTTCATTCCTGCTTCAGCCTGAGTTCAGTCTTTATTTCCATCCAGATTGGAGGTGGGTGGTTCCTCATAGTGAGCGCTCTCCTTACAGTACAGCAGTGGCAGCTCCACTGTCTGCAGGCATTCTGCATTGTGGAAATGGGGCTGCATCCATGCAATTCCCAGATGTGTGGGAATATGGATAGAATTACTGAACAGCTTTCATATAAAAGCACAATGAGAGTGCAGTAAGGGAGAGGCTTATGCTGTATTACAGCCGAACAAGAATGGTAAGGGTGAATTTCACCCCTGTAAAATCGGAATTCCAGTTTCCCTGACAGCGATGGCAAGAATAATTTCCAGGACCTTGGCCCTTTTGAGGAAAACCAAATATTCATGTTGCTACAGATAGACTGTGGTACTACCTCTGGGCTGAGAAGCCACAACACCCTGACTCTGTTTAGGGGGTAACACCAAAGCACGCCCTGCATGCGCTGCTGCTGCAAACAACACGGAGCTCGGTGCCCTTGGGCCAGCGGGAGGGCTTGGGTGAGACCTGGTGTTTTAACAAGTTGCTGTAGCCATGAATGTGTCAACACTTTTTATTTTGCTCTAGCAATCGAGAATGACGTTCTGTTTCTGTATCTTGGCTAGTTCAGGGCACACGCTTCCACCTATTACCCGTACCTGTGTGAGATCATGCAGTTTGACCTGATCCCCGAGCTGCGGGCGGTGCTGCGCAAGTTCTTCCTGCGCATCGGGGTGGTGTTCAACATCTGCATCACGGGCGAGCAGGCACGCACAGCTGGCACGAACCTGCCTTCCTGGTAGCTCCCAGTGAGGCTGCTACACTGGCCTGTACGTAAAGCTGTGTCCAGAGATGGATTGAAGTGGATGGGAAAAAATGGGACCCTGGTGTATCACCACAGGAGCAAGTTATTCTTACCACAATGGCATTTGGGAACGAGGAAAATAATCCTGTTCTGTCCATCCTACAGAAGTGTCAGCAGTTTTATTTAAATTATTGCTTACAGAGTCAATACAATAGGGTGTGCAGTCTCTTTGTTTCAATGCTAATCATTTGTATGATCCAGTATGTCTCTTCTAGTCTTTTATGCACTGCTCAGTCTTTCATCCCAGCTAGAGCTGATAAATCAGCTGGATCTCTCCACAGAAGTTATGCCCCTTGGAAGTAATGACTGTGTTTGTGTAGCCTTGTGATGTTGGCAAGTGTTCATAATAAACTTGACTGTGGTGGCCAATGACCACCCGAGATCCCTCTGGGTTTTCCTTTGTGTCCAGGACCAGGCCAGGCAGGGCACTGGGCTGTTGAAGTGGACAGCCTGCAGGATATTCGGAGAAGGTTTTCCTCCTGTTTAGCAAATGACTTAAATTTTTTTTTAATATCAGTACTGCATCTTCTGAGACTTACTTTTAGTTTTATGGAAGATTTTATATCAGGACCACCAATAGCATCTATTCCTTTAGCTTATTAGGCTTGAGTTAAAGGCATTTAAGAAAAAGAAAAGGCTTTTCTTTTCCTTTCATACATTGGCAGATCATAGAGCATACACAGGAACATCAAAAACAAGGCTCAGAAGAAATAAACCCACCTTTTTGACCCTTGAATATAATTTAGCAGTAATGGTGACTGCTTAGCAAAAAGTCCAATCCTTAATACAAGTTTGTGTCCTTTTACTGCAAATCTGCAAGTTCTGATTTGTCATTTTGTGCAAATGATTTTTGTTTTCAACACTTAGTTCCTAGTGGCATCTAAAAACCCTGAATTTCCAAAAACTGCTCTAGCAAAATTAAACAAGTTCATTCACATGCTCTAAGTTAACAACATAATTCTGTGCTTTAAAGGCTTTCTGTGAAGCAAAATGTGACATGACACCACAGCTTTGCTTGCCCAAGAGAGTTTTCTTTCTTTCCTTGAAATGCATCAGGTTTCTGTGACAATGTTTCTATGACAGGATGCTGTCTTGACCTTTGAAATAATTTTAAATTTCAAGTTTCAAGACTTTTCTAAACCAGGAAAGTATGGCAGGATGGGAGGAGAGGCTGCACTTCCTAAAATAATGCAAAGTAGTATTAACTGCTGTGCTATCCAGAGTAGCAAACCTAAAATATTAACAGTATTTAAAGAAAAAAACAAACCAACAAACAGCAACAACAACCTACCTACTTGAATGGAACTAAGTGTATAACATTATTTTGTTTTCTGAGTTGACTTTCCTGGTAGGATGGCCTCAGGTTGTCTTGGGATATGCTGCTCTGAGCTGCTGGGAGTGTGCTGTCTTTGGAGGTTTTTTTGGTTGTTGTTTGGGGTCTTTTTGTTGTTGTTTTTTATTTGTTTGGTTTGTTTTTTGTGATCTCTTTCCAAAGGGTTTTTATGGTGCTCCTTAACACATCAGTGTGTCCTGTATAAGCATTGTTTGGGAAAGGTTTTACAGTCAGTAGTAGTGACAAAGCTTTCACAATTTATTTTCACTTTTTATTTTTAACCAAAGAAGAGTGGTAGTTGTGGCTCTTTGACTTTTAAATGCCCATTAGGTTAAATCTACACACTGCTATTTAGTAGAAGGGAATGAATGGCTATATATGACAATAAGAGAAGACTGAAAAATAAGCAATGCTGGTATTTACCTTGCTGCATTTGAAATATCCTTTTGTGTTGCATCTCGTGTAGCTGCTCATTCCCACTGCATTGGGCACTGCATTGGGTACTGCAGAAAATGAAGTATTTATTTTAATTCTATTTAAATCTGTAATAATATGCTATTCCTTTTCTTCTGGTCGTAGGTAGTCCTAAGGGAAATATTTGAACCATTATTTTTCAGATCTGGAATGTGTCACTGCCTCATGGAATGTGTTCCCTCATGTCCCATGAGACACACCTGGCCCAGCTGCATGTGTCACAGGTTTGAAAGCCCTACAGTCATGTCTTGGAAAAAGTCTCAATTTTGAGGTCTTAAATGACTTCACAGTTGCTTCATGGGCTTTCTTTACTGTAAGGAACAGCATTTGTAGTCTCTGTCTGCACATAGGATAAGGATATTTAATCCATGCTTCCCTTCAGCCTTTGGTCTGAGACTGTTCTTCTCCTTAAGAAAAGCTTTTGTTGTATTTATACCAGTTACAAACTGCTGAAGTTGGGTATGTGACATCCAACCACCCCAGGGTCTGCAGTGCATGAAGGAGAAAGGGCCTGGGATGCAACTGCACTGTCAGAGCCCAATCCTGTCCCGTTCCTGCAGGCCACTGTCCCCAGTGCAGCAATAATCAGGGTGTGCTCAGCTTACTCCACAGCACCTGTGGGTTTTCCTCAGAGAGTCAGGAAGGGCCAAACCCACCTCGAACCTCCATGCCAGTGCAGCTGAGCCCTCCTGCAGTGGTGCCAGCTGGTTCCTCATGCCAGTGCAGCTCAGCCCTCACGGTTCAGCTGGCTGTGAGGAGAGCAGGACTGTGCAGTGCAGGGAGAGAAAGTCACCTCTTGGACTTGGTGCAGCAGAGGGATCTGCAGCTCACCTGCCTGTAATGGCATAAATCCTGGAGACTCCACGTGAGTCATTCCAGGTCTCCTGAGGGAAGGGAGCAGAGAGGATGCTAACAAGGAAAACCCTAACCCCTCCCTTTTGTGGTGATTAAAAACTCCCTTCATGTTGCTTCTGTTGTGTCTTACTGTCCAGGAAAAGGTTGTTTTTACAGCAGTTTGTTATCCATGTCTGGTACCTCACGTTCTAAACTGTAAACAGAACAATCTAAACCAATGTCCACTACTACAACCAACACCCCCCAGATCTTAGCTCAGTCTTACTGTTCAGGAAACAGATTAAAAATAGTAACTCTGTCAAAAGTGCATCTCCCTTTAATCTGTAACTTCAGTTTGTTCAGCACCTGTGTTTAAAATGTATGTTTTCACATATTTAAAATGCCTGAGTTTTAATATCTCTGTATTAAGTGCATTTACTATCAATAATTTAAAGACTATTCCTTGCCAATGGATGTATAGAGTTCTGAGAAAATACCAAAATTATATAATATGAAAAACTATGTAAAGTTTTCTACATGAAAATACGATGTATAATAGTTATAATATTCCATGCTTTAATCAAGTGATAAATCAATAAAGTTTTACGAAGTGTTCCGTTTTTGTTCAGGTGGTTCCTTAAGCGGCTCGGAGGCTTCGGCGCCACTCCGGCTTCTCTGCGGGGTTGTGGGGTTCCGGTTCGTGTTTTATACCGCACGCTCTGTCCTCCTCCCTGCTCCGCCGCGGGGCCGGGCCCGTTCCCCTCACACTGCAGGGGCTCCGGCCGGGCCCGCTCGCCCCCGGTCCGGGGCTCTGGCGGGCCCTGTGGCCCCCGGTCCGGCCGGGCCCCGCTCGCCCCCGGTC
>VXBC01007856.1:400230-421559 GCA_013399945.1 Ploceus nigricollis
GAGCCGCCCGACCCTTCCGCGGGTGAACGGCCCGGCGGGCCGCGGGAGGGCGCGGGGCCGGTCCCCGCCGCAGAGTCACGAGCTGCTCGGCACGGCCTTGCCCCGCGCTTCGCGGGGAGCGGGCGGGGGTGCGGGGCCGGTCCCGCTCCCGCCGCCCCTCGCGCTGCTGTCCCAGGCCCGCGCTTGGGGAAGCGGGAAGTGCCCCTGGGGATCCTCAGAGCGCTGTCAGGATGGGTTTCCCATCAGATCTGGGTCCTGAACGCTGTTCGGCACTGGGGGGTGTTCGGTCAGGGCTGGGTGAGGGGATGCGGTTGTGTGAAGCTCTTCCCGGTCCGAGCCCCAGAGGCACGGCCGCCTTCTGCTAGGTTTGAGTTTCTGCTCTGTAAGTGGTCTGCATTAATTCGACTAAAGTCAGTGGTGTATTAAGCACATTTTATGGGTTTTCTGAGGCCTTTTCTGCAGACACATGCTACAACCCAGCACAAAGCATCATACCACTCCAGCTAAAGTACCACCAGTGGTTTTCATACTGGAAAACAAAGATGAAGAGCTAGAGGAAGAGAAGGAAATAAGCATATGTAGGTAACAGGTCAAAATATGTTGGTGGATGTGAATTGAGCAAGACTACGGACCCCAAAAGTAAACCCCAAAAGCTCAGGGAAACATGGGAGAGGACTGTTCAGGTAGATTTTTACTTCTTGCAAAATATATTAGGATCTGATTTGCTTATTAACATTAATTTAATTCAAGAGGACACTGCTGCTGTCTTTTTAAATTGTATAGATGCCATAACTGACATAAAAATTGTGTCATTAGAACTCACTGCCCTTGCAAGCATGCTTATACAGGACTGTTTATTGTGCTGGTGATCAGCATGAAACAACTCCAAAGCAGGACAGGTAAATTTCAGTCAATTGTTCTAAATAGAAACTCCAGAGGAAAAATAGAAACCTTTGCTTCCTCATAGCCTTTGTTGGGAGTGAACTGTGCTGCTGGTGGTGGGAAGGACGGGCAGGATTGATGATGATGTCCAGAGGAACATCTCCATTAAAGCACGTCTTACTGTCATGGTATTGCTGTAATTTTAATTATTCCAGTGCAGGCTGTGAAGTAAATAGATAACTGTGGTACAGATAAGAATATGTGTGGGAGGATTACTAGAGAGGAGCAATATGGACTTATTGCAGAGTTATTCTGTAGAAAGTATTGCATTTAAATTAGCTCCCACCCTAGTCTGAACTAATTTTACAGGGAGGATAAAGTAACTGGCTTTGCACAGTCTTTTGTCTCTTTTTTAAAAAAAGTATTTTCTTTTGAGATTTTTATTTAATAAGGAGTATTTGATTTTTTGAAAAAGCCTTGACTCTTCAACACACTTTGAATTGTTTTATTTACAATTATGTAGGGCAGGACTGTTCAGCTATTTCAGTCAGGAGCAGTTTCTGGGGCTGGCAGCAGAACAAAAGCAGAACCAAGTTCCTGTTGTCCTGAAAGGGCCAGAGATCATCTTCTGGCTGTACCTGGTTCATGTCTGCGGGATGCATAAGCCTTTTCTGGAGCTTGGGGTCCATAAACCAGACACTGGCAGTTACCTGTAGCTTGAGAAGTGGGATGTTTGCTGTGCCTGGTGCACCCTGGTTGGGACTGTGCTTGTGAGGTATTGTCCAAAAGAGCTGATGCTGCTTCTGTGGGATCTGGTTTTAGATGGGTAGCTTTAGGACAGATTTTCTGATCTCTGGTTGTAACAAAACTACTTGTGGGTTTTAGGTTCTGCCAAAATGGAGCTCAGTGATGCCAATTTACAAACTTTAACTGAATATCTAAAGAAAACACTAGATCCAGATCCTGCTATAAGGCGTCCTGGTAAGTGATTCTCATGATTGAGAACAAAAAAGTTCTGTTTCTTTTTGTCTGTCCTGTCTCTGTGTACCAAATTTCAGTGGATATTTATGCAATAACCTCTCAGAAGTTCTCAGTATCCTTTTAAAATGAAACCCCAAAAAAGCTAATGAAGGGTGGATATAAATAGAAATAATTTTATCTGCTTTCTGTGATTTTGCTTTTCTGTATTCTTGCTTTTTTTTTTCCTTGGTTTTGTTTTGCACTGTTGTTATTGGAAACAGTGCTGCTGTTCCCAACAAGTCAGGATTTACTTCTCTTGGGTTCTGGCTTTTCCAAGGGGGAGGAGGCAGTGTTTCCCCATCCTGCTGGGGATCCAGAGCTGTTGTTGACAGCAGGAGCGGTGAGGAGCTGGGGAGCAAAGAAGCTGTGATACCTTTTGTCAGACATGTTCCTGTGAAGCTCTGGGAAGTGTTTGTGTTGGGTATTTTAAACAGACACTTGAGAAATGTAGGATTCCCATTAGAGAAGGCAGTTGAGCTTTTGCTAACTGCAGTGTATTCTCTTCCAGCGGAAAAGTTCCTTGAATCTGTGGAAGGAAGCCAGAACTATCCGCTGTTACTCTTAACGCTGCTGGAGAAATCACAGGAAAACGTCATCAAAGTTTGTGCATCTGTAACGTTCAAGAATTATATTAAAAGGAACTGGAGAATTGTAGGTATTCTAGTGAGGAAGCGTGCTAAGGACTAATTGTCCTTTTAAGGTACAATAAGCAGATCCACATCCCACCCAACTCAGTGACATCTGTGAACCTACTGAGGGAGCCCTTGATCCTCTCCTCCAGATCATCAGTAAAGATATTAATCAGTACTGAGCCGGGGGCAACCCCATTAGTGACTGATGGTATAGATAAGCATACCTTGAACTTTTGAAATTGCTAACTTTTGATTTAAGTGTGTGGAAAGATGGTAAAAGAGATGTGAGAAGGGTAGTGGTACCATCAGGTTTAAGATATCTCAAGATTGAGTGTCTCCCTGGAGGTGCTTTTCTCTTTTAATTGCTGGATGATTTCTAGGTCCTGAACTTCAGTGCTGTCATCACAGATAATGTGACTGTCACTGCTGTCACTGGTTGGGACAAGCAACCTCATTATTTTATTTCTTTAATAGCAGCTTTGCAATTTCTATTTCTTGGCACTGCTGGCTGACTGGACTTGGAACTGATTGGTGGTTTGAAGGGGTTAGATAACTTAAAGTCAATGTTAGGGTTTGGATTGTGTAACCTGCACCTTCATGTACAGTCTCTAGAAAGGATGGCTCAAGACAGCTCACACAAAATTAATTTGTGGGGTTGGCAGAGGTGCTGTTTGGTGTGGTGGAAGAGGAGACTTGGTTAAATGTAGGGATTTTATTGCCATGTGCACCCACCCTCACTGCTGTTCAATTGCTGACCTGAAAAGTTACCCTCAGGGAAGAGAAAAAAAGTTCTTCAAAGTTTTACAGAAGGACAGTATTTCTTTCAGCTTTTTTCAGATACTGCTCTTCCAGATTCATTGAAGGCAGTGTCTCTAACAGGTTTGCTTCTTAGATTCTTCAGCATTGTAATAGTTACATAAATCAGTATAAACAGTTGGTTTCTGAAATGCTGATCATCTCTCATTGCCTGGAGAATGCTGATATGCCCATAACTTAATTATTGTTTTCATTTTAGGTTGAGGATGAACCAAACAAAATATGTGAATCGGACAGAATAGCCATTAAAGCCAACATAGTGCCCTTGATGCTTAGCAGCCCAGAACAAATTCAAAAGCAGGTAATATGTCATTCCTGGTTGTATCCATGAAACTTTGGGAATATTCTGAGCATGTCTAGAGGCTATGGTTATTGGCAGAGCTCATTTCCCTTACCAGTGAGCTCAACCTGATCAAAATAACTTCGAGGATATTGTTACAGGTATTTCTCCCTACTTTAACATTTTTTAAAGATGATTACTGTGTAATCTTATAGCTAAGTTCTAACATTAGGCAGTTAAACAGCAGTTCTAGAAAGTGAGACTGTAAGCTTAAGGTGAGATTTTTGTCTTTGTGTGGAAAGTAGTAGATATTTAATCCAATGATTTTTGAATTGGACAAGAATAACCAGGATTTTCTGGGATGTTGGCAGCATCTGGCACAGCTGCTGTGTGCTGTTCTGTCACGTAACGGCTCCGTTTCCTTGCAGTTAAGCGATGCCATCAGTATCATTGGGCGGGAGGACTTCCCTCAGAAGTGGCCAGACCTGCTGACAGAGATGGTGAATCGCTTTCAGAGCGGAGACTTCCATGTCATCAATGGCGTTCTGCGCACCGCCCACTCTTTATTTAAAAGGTACTGGAAATAAGGGGGTTTGTGTACGGATGGTGACAGTTCTGTTCAGCGGGCATGTTTCACTGTTAGACTTCATTTTGGACATCTACAAAAGCCCATAGTTGTGACTTCTACATACACCTTTTAAGTAGTTATCAAATTGTACACCTTGCATGGTTTTGAACCATGTTGTTTAGTTCCTGTTTACTTTACAGTCTTTTTTTCAAGGTTCAGCACAAGACAAAATTCTGTGTGAAATAATTGTAATAAATGTGAAGACTATTCTATTTTTCATGTGTTTCTTTCTTACTTGTCAGGTACCGCCATGAATTTAAATCAAATGAGTTATGGACAGAGATCAAACTTGTTCTTGATGCCTTTGCTTTACCCTTGACAAATCTCTTTAAGGTATTTCTTGTTGAGTCATTTCTAAAACAAGTTTAATGTTCTGAATTGCTTGCTGTGGATACCTGTAAAATTAAAACTCAGGAATTGTTGTTCGAAACTCTTAAAGGGGTTCAAATTCAGGACATGAAGTGAGACCTAACAGGATTGATAAGAGGATGAAAAATAACCATATTTTCTGGTTTAAAAAAAATGTTCCATGACACTTTTCAATATTTGTTATTGGTGTGCGTTTTGTACTTGACAGTCTTGCATCTTTTTCTAGGCAACTATTGAACTTTGCAGCACGCATGCAAATGATGCCAGTGCCCTGAAGGTTCTCTTTTCTTCTCTTATTCTAATTGCGAAGCTGTTCTACAGTTTAAATTTTCAGGTGAATCTCCTTGTTCTTGGGATAGTTTTGCTTTGTTCTGAAGAAGCTGGTATTATAGAAATCATTTGAGGCAGCCTTTAAGGCCATGCTTTATGGCAAAAAGAAAAATCACCAGTGCATCTGCTGAAGTAAAAGTACAGTAAGGAAGGATTATTTAAGACATTAGCTTGACCCTATGTAAACACAAGTTCAAGAGAGTCTGAGCTGGCACTGCTTCAAGGAGGTGTTGCATGGGGCCTCTGAGTAGGAGCTGGGAAAGGCAGGAGTCCAGTGCCTGAGTTTCTATTCACTTTGCCCCTTTATAAATGTGCCTGTACTGACAGGAGCTGGGTCACGTAGGTGAGAGTCCATTACATGTAGCTCTGTGGCACTGTAGGAGCAGTAATTCTGGGAGCAGTGTGTGTTGTCTGGGTTTGGAATCAGATCTACATTTTGGACATTACTAAGTGTGCTCTATGGGAAATGATAAAAAGCTCCCTTGCTGAGGTGACATTTATTTAGTGTCTCAACACGAACGTAAGTCTGTGAAGTGGGACTGTGCCTGGATTCCTTGGGCTGCTCTTCCACAGGGGGCAGAAGAACAAGCTGGAGTTAAAAAAGACTTGTGCTCTCTTGTTCTGAGAGTGAGAGGTGATAAGGCTCATTCATTATAAAAATGTGAGCTGTTCAGAGTCTAAGCAACTAGTTTATTTGGAACTAATTGTACTCCAGGGCTCTGCCAGAACAGTTTTTGTCTGGGAGGAGGAAGGGGCACTGTTTCATTTTGAAGATTGTTTTCCACAGGTTACTGTCCCTCAGTAGATTATAAGGTAATGCACTACTTCCAGTGTAGGTGTTACCTAAGCAGTGCAGTCAGAAATTAAAATGTAGATATATGCTTTTCTTTCACAGGATCTTCCTGAGTTTTTTGAAGATAACATGGAAACATGGATGACAAACTTTCATAGCCTTTTAACTTTAGATAATAAACTCTTGCAGACTGATGTAAGTACTGCATAAACCACCTGGTTTGCATCTGTAGGGGAGAGTGTGGACTGACAACTTAGGTCTAATTCTGAGCAATGCAGTGGTTTTTTGTGGGGCAAACAAAAGAGTAGAATGACTGCAAGAAAATGGAGTTTAAGAGAAGTTGCTCTGCTGTCTAAGGAATTTGAGGTTCAGTTCTTCAAGTTGTATGACAGTTACAGGTATACCGAGCTGTGCACAGAAATCAAATTACCAATACTCATCACTGAGTTGATTCTTTCAAAAACAGCTGCTGAAGTAACCTGACCATTAGCATCACAGGGCTCAGGTTTTCTGTATCTGTCAGCTGGTTCTAGAAAACTGGGTACCTTAAAGAACTTGAAACAACTGAACATAGAGGGCAGGACATCTCTTAAGTACTTCAGTATTTGCTGTCTTGGTCTAGTTAAGGAATCAGTAATTTCACTAGTGAAAGCTGATACCAGGTCAGCAAAGCTCCAGTTACTTTTGTGCGTGTTTTCTGCATTTTAAGTGCTGATGTCTTCCATCATCACATCATCACATCTCAATAGTTTGCCACTTGATGGAGCCAAAACAACTCTATATAAATTTCTTGACAACACATAGGGAGGCATATTAAGTGTATGTTGTGCTCTAGTTACCCTTCTTCTAAAAGCAGCTTTGCTGCTCTTTTGTCTTGTGTCTGTGGGCTGCTCCCAGCACAAGCACTTGTGCAGCTGAACTGGGACAGGCAGTAAAGCTGAAAGGTGGGGGTGGAGGGAAGAGGGGCAGACAGAACTGAGGTGTTGTTTGCTTGAGTTGTTTTTTTTAATTCCAGTTCAGTTTCCCAGTTCACATTGTGGTTCCACGAACATCTGGGATCTGGGGAAGGGGAGGGAACTTCTACAACTACTTCAGTTAAAGAATCATAATGTAGTGGCTTTTAAGTGTATTTTACAATGCCTTGTGTTGTCTTTTCGAATTACATTTGTAAATTAATTTTGTGTGAATTATTGTGTCTGTTTTCAAGTACACAGTACTTGATATGAAATGTAGGTATGATTTCTAACTTGAAAAGCAGTATGGGTGCAGATCAGCAAAATACAGTAGTTCTAGGGACAATGAGAGGGATTTCTTTCACCTGTTTAGGACATGTAAAACGGTGATGTAAATATTTAATGTAAATACATTGATACTTCTAATGTTTAAGTAGTGTTGAAGTTTGGATGTTTAAGTTCTTAGTTTTGTTTTATGTGAGGATGAAGAGGAAGCTGGATTGCTGGAGCTCTTGAAATCACAAATTTGTGATAATGCTGCTTTATATGCTCAAAAATATGATGAAGAATTCCAGCCCTACCTGCCACGTTTTGTAACAGCAATCTGGAATCTGTTAGTCACAACTGGCCAGGAAGTGAAGTATGACTTGGTGAGTTGCTAAAATCTGATCTTGTCAAGTTTAATAATAAATCATAAATGGATCAGTCATGCTAAAGTTTTGTCTTCTGTTTGTGGTGCTATAGCTGGTCAGTAACGCGATCCAGTTTCTGGCCTCAGTTTGCGAGAGACCACATTACAAGCATCTGTTTGAAGACCAGAATATATTGACAAGCATCTGTGAAAAAGTTATTGTTCCCAATATGGAATTTAGAGGTAACTTTTTGAGACTTAAATTTTGAAAAACACAACAAAAATCTAACTAATTATCATGACATGTTGCTTTGCAGGACTAAGAATTGAGGATTCCCTCTTGTGTACCTTAGTGCTAGATTCAAACCCAAGTTTCTGCAGCAGATTGCTGTCCTGTGGGCTTTGTAGAGTTGTATGAATATACCTAATTTTTCATGTTGAAATCCCAGTGGAGGAAGTCTAGGTCATGTGCCACCAATAAATTTCTACAATTAAAGTGAATATCTGAGTAATTCAAGGAGCCTAAATAGGCAGGAATATCAGGCCTACCAAACTGTAGTGTTTAGTTCTCCAGGTTTTGATGCTCATACTGATCCTGTATTTAAAATGCAGTGAAAATATATTGCGGTGATAAGAAGCTTCTCTCTCTTAAGTCTATGACTCTGAAAGCCTCTTCAAATACACCTGATGTTGAATATGTGTTGAGGTTTTTCTTAGAATCAACACATCAGCCCGTGGGTATGAAAGACTAATTTGTGGGACAGAAGCTAAACAGACTAGTCTGGCTGGATATTTAATGTTAATTAATATTAATGTTATAGAAAGGTCCTTGGAAAAAATAGCAAATTGATAATGATACACCCTTTTACTATAAAAACCAGAGACTTCAGTACTTCAACTTCTGTGTATTTTGTATTTTCAGCGGCTGATGAAGAAGCATTTGAAGATAATTCTGAAGAGTATATAAGAAGGGATTTGGAAGGATCTGGTAATCCACAGATTTATACTAAGAATACTTGGTCTTTAAATATAGCTCTAAAGAGCTGAAGCAATTTACTGAAGCTTTTATAACTTAATTTTGAAATTGAGGAGGTTTCCACACACTACCCCCAGCTGGATTTTATCCAGTCTGTGATCAAATCTACTGTCACGATATGCTTGTCACAGTGTCTTTCTGGTTTGAACAATGTTTTTATAGGGCTTTTTCCTCAATTGCATTGATATGTCTTCTGCACTGCCCACATTCTCATTTCACCAAATACAGCCTGTAAGTCAATGCTGAGTAATAGCCGGTTGTGTATTTAGTTCCTATGTGTGGAGTTCTAAGTAACAGGGAGAGACTCTTGATGTTGAGGCTGAAATTCTGCCTGGGGTTGCACACAAACTGTGCTCAGGCCAGCTGGCCAGCAGCCAGGCTGGGATGTGGCATGTGTTCAGAGCAGTGCCTGCCCTGGGACACGGCTGTGCCAGCCCAGCTGCTGGAGTGCTCGGAGAGGCTGTGCTCTGCAGCCAGGCCAGAGCCCGAGTGAGCCAAACCTGGCTCTGTGTGACAGGGCTGCACCACCAGCAGTTCACTGACAGACACTTTTGAAGTGATGGCATTTTGTAATAGATTGAAGAAATTACTGTGTGCTTGCAGTGGAGGAGAAAATTAGAGGAAACATTTTTGAACTTTTTTCAAGAAAACATCATTCTTATCCAGGATTGGCTGCATTTTAGGTATTTGTGAAGTTTTTTGCAAAAATGTACTGTCAGGTGTGGTGGGCCAATAGCTGGCTTGTGCTCCAGCCTGCTGCAGTCTGATGGGGGCGAGAGTAGGAGAGGTGAAAGTGGGAAGACTCATGGATAAAGACAGTATAAGTGAAAAAAAGAGTAAGGAAAGGGGAGAGAAGTTAGTGACTCACCACTGCCCACAGGCACACTTTTGCCCAGCCTGTCCCTGAGCAATGGCTATTTCCCCCAGACCCCCTCCCCCATCCTCAGTTTTTATTGCTGAGCATGTCATACAGCATGGAATGTCTTGCTGGTCAGTTTGGATTAGCTGCCCAGGTTGTCCCCTCCAGCTCCTTGCCTGCCCCAAACTACTTGCTGGGAAGGCAAAGCAGCAGGAAGAGGAAGCCCTGACACTGTGACAGTGCTCTTCAGCAGCAGCCAAACCCTGGGTGTTACCAGCAGCTTTAGTCATTGGTACAAAACAGGGCACTAAATGGGCCTCTAGGGCGAAAATGAGCTCCCTCCCAGCCAGAGCCAGTACCTTTGGGTCATAATGGCCAGGCAGTGCCAGCCCCCCTGCATGCCTGCTGCCCCTGCGCAGGGGCAGGTGTCCCTTCTCCTTGGCGTACAAGTAGTCCAGTTGTGACAGTAAATAAAAGGCTTACAGGTGTTCTTACACAGCAGTGTGGAGGGTTGCAATAATTAACATAACTTGAGAAGATGTTACTGTTTTATTCATATGAAAAGCTGTGTGCTTTCTCATATCCTAAGAATCTTTGGTTCTCATGCAGATATTGACACCAGGCGCAGAGCAGCTTGTGATCTGGTCAGAGGCTTGTGCAAATTTTTTGAAGGACCTGTGACAGGGATTTTTTCTGGATATGTTAATTCTATGCTGCAAGAATATGCAAAGAATCCATCTGTTAACTGGAAGCACAAAGATGCAGCTATTTACCTTGTAACATCTTTGGCATCCAAAGCTCAGACACAGAAGGTACTTGTACATTTTATTATTACTTATTCATTGTAATCTGTCTGCGTTCAGATATTACAGTGCAGATGAGTCCTGCTGTTCATTTAGGCTTCAGAAAGGGAGTAACTGTGTGTGCAGTAGTTCATGTTGATGAGATGAAAAGCTGCCCTTTATATAATCCTGTCACAGTTGGTGCTATCTGACCTTCAGGTAGATGGGGCACAGTGTGGCCCTGTGGCAGGCCTGACTGGCATGTGAGATCCAGCCAACCAAAGAAACAAAACTGGCTCAGCTCTGGAACCTCTGAGCTCTGAGTGGTCCTGAGGCACTCTGGAAGCCATGGAAGGCAAAAAGACCTTTACAGAAGTTGATCTGATGTGTTAAGCAGACTAAAAGGAATTTAAATGACTCTTGGAGTTCTTGATGTTTCCCAATATTTCCTGCTACTTGAATGTTTGATTTGTGAATGACATGAATGCTAATGATGGCTGGAAATGGATCTCATTACTTGCTGATAGGCTGGAGACACTGAAAAAGCACAGCTGGGCTAACCTGTATTTGGAAACAGGAGCATTGTATCAAATGTCCTGTGGAACAAATTTAGATGTACTACTAGATATTTGAAATGCTGTTATGGTTCAAATCTCAGTGTCTTTACAAGACAGATTTGAGGCAAACATAGTGAAATTTGTACATCATTTTATGCAATTTTGCTGAAGGTTCTCAGTCTTTTCCTGAAGCCAGGTGTATACTGCTGCCCAGCAGTTGTTAGTGATGTGTAATGGGAACCAGTCTGGTAGCATTTGGGAAGCTGCAAAGTTTGTGTCTTTTTCTGTGCTATTTAATGGCAAATATGGACTAATTTAGAACACTTCATTGAAAAATCTCCATCTAAAAATCCTGGTTTAAAAAGAGGTTGCATTTCTTGTAAGAGAACACTAATAGTAATTTTTTAAAATTAGTAAGAAAACTAGCAGCTTATATGTCAGCATATAGAAATACGAGTTGTTTTTTGTTTTTTCCAGCATGGAATAACACAGGCCAATGAACTCGTTAATCTGACAGAATTCTTTGTGAATCACATTCAACCTGACTTAAAGTCTGCTACTGGTAAGTTAATGTTAATTTTGGTGGGGTATTTGTGTGATGTATCATAACCTTGACAGTGACCATTGTTTATGAAGTCTCAAGCACTCCTTTAGCAGCAGAATCTCTGAGATGGGCTCTTAACAGCTGGCACAGAGTAATTCATTTTTGTCTGGCCAGCAGTGAAGGAGCTGTTACAGCAAGGTGGATTGCCACCTTACCACCTGCTCTCTGCAAAATCAGGGCATGTATACACATGGTTGCTATCAGCTACATGCTTAAACTTGTTGAATCAAAGTAATTTGATTTCTGTATTTGAGACCTTATGGTAAACTTCTATGCTCTACAAAACCCTGAGAAGTTAAAATACTGAGGCCCTACTGATGAGGTTGTGGATGTCTAGATTTAAACCATGTGGTTTATTTTATTCCTCAACAATTATCTTACTACAGCTGAAGCATAGTGGGTTCTCTTGAAATGTGTAATTGAGGGCTGCTAAAATTGAAACCAGAAGATGAAGTTTCATCTGAGCTGGACTGTACTTTTAATGGTACTGGGATGTGATTTGTACCTAAAACTGATATTCTAACAGTGCCCATACGAAAGTGCAGGAACTAAGAAATGTAGAAAAACATTGTCTGTATTATTTTCTAAAGGGGAAAATTATTACTTAGTGACAAGTGTCACTTGTATATATAGTACATGTTCAGTAATCACATTTGTATGAGAAGTATCAACGAAGTTTGCATATTTTTCTATTTCAGTGAATGAATTCCCTGTGCTAAAAGCAGATGGTATCAAATATATCATGATTTTTAGAAACCAAGTAAGTTTTTCTTTCACTCTTATGGAAAAACATATTGTAGGTTGTTACTTTATACTTGCCAAGCCTAATTTATCACACTTGGCCATATGCTAACTCAACAGGTGTTTGATAGTCATA
Organism: Ploceus nigricollis; assembly: GCA_013399945.1. NCBI lineage: Eukaryota > Metazoa > Chordata > Aves > Passeriformes > Ploceidae > Ploceus > Ploceus nigricollis. Next base: position 412,280 of record VXBC01007856.1, read on the forward strand.
TACAACGCTTCATGCTGAATTTTTAGTTTAGAAAGTAAATGATATTGTTATAAATATCCAATTAACATGTAGTCTATGTGCTGTCCATATGCTGTGGGAACACTGAATATCTTAGCTGCTTAATTCTGTGACACACTCAGACGTTTCCAAGTCAATGTTAGTCCAAATACCCTTGATTGCTTGTATCGTTGCATAGTTGTTACAGAGTACAGCAGTTTTGTCCTTTATCTTTTCTGATTCATGAGGTGGGGTGAGAAAATATGTTGCATATTATTCTAAATTCTAGATTACCTTTATTAATTTCTTATGAAATATCCGTGATACTGTTTTTTTAAACCTTGATATTTTTAATTACCTATTAAGACAAAGTAAAATGGAAAGGGAAATATACATTAGGATTATCTGCACTTACTGCTAATCCAGTGTACCATTGGTGTTGAGGGGAAGTATACAAGCCATGACAGAAGTAGATACCTCCTGGTTGTCAAGATGTGAAGGAGCAACAGGAGGAGCCTCCCAAGATACCTCCCTCTGCCAAACTCTGTGTGTCACTGATGAGCTTGGCTGTGCTCTACAATTGAACCATCTGTATTTTTTAACATACTTATGATTTGTTGCTATACTTTTGTAGGTACCAAAGGAACAACTGCTGGTGTCTATTCCTCTCTTAATCAATCATCTCCAAGCAGAAAGTATTGTAGTCCATACCTACGCAGCCCATGCTCTTGAAAGACTGTTTACCATGAGAGGGACAAATAATGCTACCCTGTAAGTTTTCAAGCAGAAATAAATTAATTGCTAATAGATTTTGTGTATTAAGGATGAGAAATACCTGTAGGGGATCCTTTGTGCCATATATTATGATATTGTATAAGGCTTGAAGTTTGTGACTCTCTTTCATCATTAAAGAGCTGTGTTTCACTTAACAGCATTACAGCTGCAGAAATGGCACCGTTTGTAGAAGTGCTGTTAACAAACCTTTTCAAAGCTCTGACGCTTCCTGGCTCATCTGAAAATGAATACATTATGAAAGGTAAATGCCTAATGAGTCCTGCAATATGAGAATAACTTGGTTAACTTGAGGTAAAGGCTTACAGTTACAGGTACCTGACATTTTTATTTGCAAAGCCTGTTTTATGCAAATGTGTTGAAGAGTCTGCAGTTACTTATCAGGCTGTATCAAGTCATCTTCAACTAAACTTATGGTACCAAAGAGAAACACTAAACATAATGGTACTAAGTTATTTCTCAAATGGTAGTCTTGTAGTCAGGACAGCTCCCTGGACTGTGTCAGGGGAAGATCTGAGCAATCTGGTCATGGGGAGGTCATGTGGTCATGGCTAGTGAAAGGATAGATCTGATCATGGCTAAGGGGATGCTGAGATCTGAGACTTGCCCAGGACAAGTGATGGCCTTTGTAAAGTTACTTGATCTCCTGTGTTCATCTCTAGAATGAGAATTAGGAGGCTTTGTTTTATGTTTTGTCATGATTATAGATTGAATGTTCTTGCAGCAGGTGCTCTTTGTTCTGTACCTAATTCCTTGGGATCCTATTTTAACAGTAAAAGGTAAAGGATTTAGGCATATGTTGAGTGGCAGAAGTGTATTTTGTCTAGAGAAGTTAAAATTTTCCATTTATTTGCAGCCATCATGAGGAGTTTTTCTCTGCTACAGGAGTCCATAATTCCATACATCCCTTCTGTCATCACACAGCTCACACAGAAACTGCTGGCTGTCAGTAAGGTAAAGAAACAGAGCAAAAGGGTCACCTTTTACCTTTTAGAGCAGTCTTGCTGAGGACTTACGTTCTGTTGGTGGTGTTCTGTTAGAATACTCTAAATAGTTCAATATTTTCTGATGCAACTAATTTGAAACAGCATTCCAGTGAGGTACTGCCTTCCTTTTAGAACATATTCTCAGATCATTCTTCCTGCTCTTATCTGAAATTTAGAAACAGCATGTGAACTCTTTCTGTAATGCTAGTTTGTTGTAGTATAAATGCTTGCTTGTGAAGAGGCCACCAGTACAATAATCTGATTTTATCACAACTCCTGTATTCTTTGCCCATGTAGCTTCTGATGATAATAATAATAATACTTGGCATTGAAATGTGGGATTGAATTAAATAAATTACGCTTCTGCTTTTGGTGGGTAAAATTCTCTTAGTTTTTTATTTAGACTTGCCAAATTCTTAACCATTGACAATAGGGAATGCCTTAGATAACCTTCATTGATTGTCCAGAAAACTACTTCTCTGTACAGTTTAAACTCAGCTGCAGCTTATAAGGAGTATTCAATAGAGAATTGACTGGACACTTGTAAGATTGAAAAATAATCCTTTTCTGATTTTCGTTCTGTGGCATTTTAACTGTTTGGTAGTTTATACAGAGCTTCTGAAAAGCACTTGCTACAGAAAAAAAACCCTCTCCTTTATGCCTTAGAGGTCTTTATGTTTGCTTTTATCCATGGAATTATTTTCGTAAGCATATTAATACATATGTTACAAGTATCCCTAGTCTGAAATGCTACTTTAGTCTTCAGTTGAAATAAAAATTATATTTAGCAAAATAAGTGACTTTTCTGCAAGTTTGGGTTGATTTATCTGTTTATAACTTGTTTTCAGAATCCCAGCAAACCTCACTTTAACCATTACATGTTTGAGTCAATCTGCTTGTCGATAAGGATAACGTGCAAGGCAAACCCAGAGGCAGTGGGGAGCTTTGAGGAGGCTTTGTTCCTGGTGTTCACAGAGATCCTGCAGAATGATGTGCAAGGTAAGGACAGTCAGTGAATGCCTGTGCTCTCTCCACTGGGGTTGGCTTCTAGGATTTTCCTTATGGCAGGTTTTTTGTAGCACAGGAAACTCAAGAGGAGAAACAACATTTTCACAGTCTGAAAGTGTTAGATTGTTCCATAGGGTACGTTGACAGCGTTCACTTATTTTAAGTTGCATTCTTAAAATATCTACCAATCACTACTCCAAAACCTCTTAATATTATTCTTAATTCTATTGCCTCTTTTCTAGTAGTTTGTTTTTTTTATGTTCTGAAACATTAACGGGTAGAGGAAATATAAATGCTTGCTAATTTTTGGAATAATTACATTTGGGAAGGTATGTTTCTTCAGAGTTTTATTTATTGACATCTTTGTGATAATACCAAAATTGTGGGTTTTATCCATAGATATGTGGTTTCTGGGAACTGACAGTGACCATGTTGTCTGACTTTGTAAATGTCATTGTTTCTCTTCCAGAGTTCATTCCCTATGTGTTTCAAGTGATGTCACTACTTCTAGAAATGCATAAACATGAAATCCCATCATCTTATATGGCATTGTTTCCCCATCTGCTCCAGCCAGTTCTCTGGGAAAGGACAGGAAACATTCCCCCTCTGGTCAGGCTCCTGCAGGCTTACCTGGAGCGGGGCGCCAGCACCATCGCCAGCGCTGCCGCCGACAAAATCGTGAGTTCCTGGGGCAGCGTCACACTGCTGGCCTGGAGACTTGGTGATCTGAGGGTCCAGACTGTGAGGAACTCCAGCAAACAGCTGGATTCGTGCAGAGTTTGGTGCTTACATACAAAGACACCTGAATGTCTTTGTATACTCTGAATGTAGCTTTCTGGGTGCTTTTCTATTATGTGGATAAGATGAATTCTAGGCTATTAGGCTTTTGTCAACTGAGATGAAAAATTCCTGCTCTTAGTTGTTGCAAGCAGGTAAATTTCCACAGTTTTCCTGTCTTGTTTGCCTCATGTTATGCATGTGCATAATGAGAACTTTGAGGTTCTGTTCAGAGCAGTCTTGAGAAGAGTGAGTGAGAAGAAGCCAAAATGTATCTTCCTTGGCCTGAACCGTAAAAACTGAATCCTGGCTTAGGTTATGAAGGCTTTTGCCTTGGTGTATGCCTTAGATGGTAATGGTCAGTTTTCTGGTAGGGTCACATATGAAGAATTGTTGTCTAGGATTTTATATCTGCTTTTCTTGCAGCCTGGATTGCTAGGTGTGTTCCAGAAGTTGATTGCCTCTAAAGCTAATGATCATCAAGGGTTCTATCTTCTAAACAGTATTATTGAGCATATGCCTCCGTGAGTATGAGCTGAAATGACATTTAAAGCTAACTTCTGTAGACGTTAATTATGAAGTGTATAAACATGCCAAATGCTAATTTTTAACAACTGAAAACATCATATTTTTCAGTCAAATAGATTTGAACAATTCTATATATGTTTTCTGTGAAGTGACATCAGTAAAATCCTAGTGTGAACTGAATAACTATCCTTTTAAATTTCCAGTGAATCAGTTGACCAGTACAGGAAACAGATCTTCATTCTGCTATTCCAAAGACTTCAAAATTCCAAAACAACAAAATTTATCAAAAGTAAGTTCCTTGCTCTGTGGAAAGCTGTGGTGACAGCAGCAGTTCAGAGGTGCAGCTGTGCAGAACAAGTGTCCTGTCGCGCCCCGCGGGTACGCGGACGGAGGGACAGTGGTGACTCCTAGGACTTGCTCCAAATTATTTGTCATCAAGAGGGGTGTATGGGGCAGTCACCATAGCAGGTGACACTTACTTCATGAAATTGAGGGAATGGAATTAAAATAATGAACAAGACTTGGGTTTTTCTCTTCCTTTCCTGGTGTATGATGTCAGTATTGAAAATGTCTCCATTTAATCTCCAACCAATAGCAGCAAACTTTCCCTCTCGTGCAGCACAGCAATACTGACCACACGTCCTGTAGTTACCTGTAGTTGTGTGTTAGGGCTGTGAAATATTCCATGCTTGTGCAATTTTGGCCTTAGTATGATTAAATTTATTGATAAGGTTTTATATTGAACTGGCAAAGCTGTGACAGATTATTGCAATACATACTCTGGTTATTCATGCTGTCACAAGAAGATTGTCATAGTTACTAAATTATTTTAATGATACTATCACTACCCAAATTACCCAGTGTCCATTACTTAACCCTGTAAAATCTGGTTAATGCCGCCTGATAGGAACAAGAATGATAGAGTTGCTTATAATAGTCTTCCACAGATAAAGTGGAAGTGGTGCTTTTAATATACTGCACCTGTGCAAAGGGGCTCATACCTCACCTCAGAGTCTGCATTGTGTGAAGTTTTCTGCTGGAGTTTTTTGAAGAGTTTCTTTGGTTCTTGATCTGAAAAAAATTGCAAATGGCTTTTCTAATGCCTTTTTATAACTGCTATAAGGGGAAAAAGGAATAACTCTTGTCTTGTTATACCACCTTGTTTTTGTGTTGTGGTATGTGAAAAGATCAGTTTTTATGCAAATTTCAAGGCAGCAAGTTCACATACTTCACTTAAACTGAACACGTATAAAGACTGCCATTTCTATCCCCTTGAAAAACTTGGAATGTATTTTGCTGCTGACTCTAAAGCTATTCTTTTGTTTTCACCTTAAGTTTTACTTTGACTTTTTTCTTGTTACAGGTTTCCTTGTCTTCATTAACTTGTACTGTGTAAGATATGGGGCATTAGCTCTGCAAGAAATATTTGACAGCATACAGCCAAAGTTAGTATGTTTTTTTTGTTTGGGTTATATTTAATAATGCTGTGTTATTTTTATCTTTTGAAGTAAGAAAGAGTTGCCTGTCTAGTTGTCTGCTAGACTGTCAGACTACATTTATCACTAATTTGACTGGCCAAATGTTTCTCTTAGTGTGGTTCATTTATTTGTCTAGAAAGTCTTCTTTTTTGTGAATTTCTGACCACAGTTCCTCACTGATAGTTCAAGTTACTAATCTAAGAAGATTATAAAAAGGAAAGATTGATGTTTTTAGTCATAATCCTTTGTGAAAAGTTTGTATGTGTAAATGTCTACTGCAACAGGGCAGCATCTTAACAAATTATCTGGTTGTTTCAATTCCATGTTGATTCACATTGTTTCTGATTCTCTTTTGTCATTATAAGGCTGATGAGGCTTTCTAATACTTCTTCTCTCAATGCCACCATAGGATGTTTGGAATGGTGTTGGAGAAAATTATAATTCCAGAAATCCAGAAAGTGTCTGGACAAGTTGAAAAGAAAATCTGTGCTGTTGGCATTACAAAAATATTAACAGAATGTCCTCCCATGATGGACACTGAGTACACCAAACTGTGGTAGGTACCACACTTCTTCAGGTTGTGCTAGTGAGGCTGTTTGAGTTACTGAAAATGGGAGCTCAGACCAAAATATGTCCTTGTTGGAAACTCCATTGTGATCTCCTCAGACCCACAAGGCTGTTCTCAGCCTTTCATCCTGCTTCTGTTTCTCAGCAAATGAAACTGTATTCTCAAAGAGGATGACAGAACTGGTTTGAGATGTGTTTGATGGAGATAGCAGGGATTTGGCTAGCTGGACCTGCATTTAGGGAAATACACTGCTTTCCTCCAGCTTGTATTCTTTCTGAAAAGCTAGGCCCAGTTTTGACTTACAGCTCTTCTAGTCAGGAGACCTGAGCATATTCAAAATGTGGCAGAGAAACTGTAATATCTTAGCTTGAGAGAGGAATTTTGAGGAAAGCTACCAGGGAAGTTTGATTGTCAACCAGTCCAGTAGTCTAGCATGCCTGGTAGTTTGAGTTTGATGACAATCACTGGATCCCAGACTAGATCCCCAAACTAGAACTTTTTTTTTTAAATACTCGGAGGAAAGTTGTGATCTGGAAAATCATTGCTCTTTTTAGGTATGTTCCATTACAATTTGACCTGATAAATACATACATTGCTGATGCTGTTGATAGGAGTAGCCACATTATGCCTGTAAAATATTCAGATCCACAATTCTTCTGGTCCAGCATACCTTGGGCATTTACAATTTCAGTAGCCAAGCAAGTACCTGCAAAGGCTAAATTATAAGGGGTTCCAAATAACTTGAGTGTCCTTGTAAAATACACCCTGTCCTGACATATTCTAAGCACTCCAGTTTTGCCCTCCCTCTTTGCTCCCAGGATTCCTTTGCTGCAGGCCCTCATTGGCCTCTTTGAGTTGCCTGAGGATGACACGATCCCTGACGAGGAACACTTCATTGACATAGAAGATACTCCAGGCTATCAGACTGCATTCTCCCAGCTAGCCTTTGCTGGGAAGAAAGAGCACGATCCTGTAGGTCAAATGGTGAACAATCCTAGAATCCACCTGGCACAGTCTCTCCACAAACTGTCTACAGCGTGCCCGGGCAGGGTAGGTGACTTGTGCACTTGCATGCTGCTGCTGCATTCTGCAGAGAGGAAATGCCTTTCTGACAAATGGGTCTCTTTGCTCATGTTTGATAATCAGCAAAATTAAGTAGGTCATAGCTAGAATGCAAGATGGTGCTGTGTTTTATTCTCCATTGGAATATAGCTTTTGTAAGGTTTTTCCTTAGGAGCCTTAGAAAGGCTTTATTTTCACAGCACATAATTTTGCAATAAGCTTTTTCTTTAAAAAGAAAATTTATACACTTGATGGTCTACAACTAATATGTGTCTTGAGTTTGATTGGTTGCATACACTTGTTGAATTCAGGCAGCTCATAAAAATTAGAGTGAGTGTACAGTTAACTCTTTTAGCCCATAGCATGTTTGTTTTCCCCGAGATTTCGGTAAGTAAAGCTTGCCTGCAGCTTTCCCCGTGGGTAACTGCTGCTCTGTGTCTGACTTTGTACTGTGAGTGATGGCAGGAGGCAGCAGGGTTCGTGTTTCCCTCACTGACACTCTGCTCCACCTGTGCCTCAGGTTCTGTCCATGCTGAGCACCAGCCTGAACGCAGAAGCACTGCAGTATCTCCAGGGATACCTCCAAGCTGCAAGTGTGAGTCTGCTCTGAGCTGCAGAGGCTCCGCAAGCGAGATCAAAACCTGGTTTGTTATGCAGAAGGTCGACACTGACTTTTTTATAGCAGAGCTCAGACAAAATGAAAAAGCTGCTTGAAATTGTATTGCAGATTCCATCTTGTAAAAGATAAGTGTGGCTTTAAGCTGAAACTGAAGAATTTGGTGGTTTGTGTACTCACAGATAAAGGTGGCTAACTTCCATTCCCAGGTTAATTTCAAAGGGAATAGTCATAGCAGTTTGTTATGGGATTGATTTGAAATCTGCATCTGCAGTGTTTGGATAATATTTGGAAATGTGTGGAGAGCCCTGGCTGTAGAAACTCACTTCAGTCACTAAAATTCCTTTTCATTTTAATGTTGTCCTTTGTATTTCTTTTGTCTTTCCTTAAACTTTATCTGAATTGTGAATAAATAAGAAGTACTTGTTTAAAATGCCTGTCACTGTGCAGTTACTGTTTCAGAAGAATATAGCTGTTTAAAAAAAAGGTGTTTTACACTTGGGATAGAATATGAAATAGTGGGAGTGTGAGAGTTTTTCTTTACATAATGGTTTAGGTGCATTGTAGGATCATACAGAGCAAATGTACAACTCTGGAGAAGAGCAGAGCTGTCGTCCCTCTGGCTGCTCACCAGCAGGCAGTGGTGCTCAGGAACAGGTCCTGTCTGTGCCATGCACTGAGGGCAGGTGCTCTTCCCTGGGAGCAGGGATCACGCTCCAGGTGGGGTTTTCCTGCTCCATTACAGCTGAAGCAGGGATCTTGGAGTTAGGTTTAAGTCGGGTGTTCTCCGTGTCTCCTCACTGATGTACTGCTGAGCTTTGGTGGCCTCGGGTTCCGAGTGCATCGGGTGAGCTCCTGCTCTGGTGGAGATGAGCAGTAAAGAAAGGCCTGAGGCCGTGTTCGCAGGGGCCGGGGCACCAGCGGCTGTCAGAGGCAGAGCTGCGGTCCCGGAGCGCCCTGGGTGCCGCGGGTGCGCCCCTGCCAGCCGTGCCAGCTGTGCGTCCGTGCCAGCTGTGCCAGCTGTGCGCCCCTGCCAGCCGTGCGCCCCTGCCAGCTGTGCCAGCTGTGCGCCCGGGGCTGGCGGCTGGTGCTGGGGCTCCTGCAGCTCTGTGACTGCCGGGATTACCTGTGCGTCTTTATAGGGTCGGAAGCACTTTTCCTTCCCACCCTTTTTTTGAAATGTGAGGTTTTTGTTAAATGTTCATCCGCGCTCCCTCCTGCTTCGGCCCTGCGCTGGCCCCGCTGGGTGACCGCCCCGGCAACGCTGCGCCGCTCCTCTCGCGTTTCTTTCCCGGAGGGCACAGATGCGAGGAGAACAGCTGTATTTGATGGACTGTGGCCGCTTTCCGTGCAGGGAAAGGCGCGCGGGCACCGGGGCTGCGGCGGGGCCGGAACGGCCGGAGCGGGCGGGGGAACGGACGGGGCGGGGCCGGAAACGACGGCGGACGCGGCTGCACCGCCCGGCCCC
>VXBC01007856.1:422127-451671 GCA_013399945.1 Ploceus nigricollis
TCGTTCCCAGCGGGGCTGGCAGCCGGCACTGCTCCAGGATCGCTTCTCCCTGTTTCCCGAGCAGAACACTAGTTTTTCTGAGATGTAAAGCAACAAGTTCCCTTGAGGGCTCTCCCCTGCCTCTGTCCGGCCTGGAGCCAGTGCAGCTTTGGGTTCTCCGTCCCGGGGATGCTGCACCTGAGGTGTCAGAGCCATTTTCACGATACATCCGTCTGCTGGGTATTTTTGTTGTTACTTTTCCGGCAGGTTTAGGGAAACCTGGGAGGAACATCCTTTGGAATGTCAGTGAAGGCTAGGTGTGTATATATATATATATATATATATACACATATATCAGTGAACTAAAATATCTGAATGAAGTCTGTGGTCTGCTTTTAGAATGGTACACTTATAAAATCTTGTTTCTTCTAACTAGAACATGCAAGTGTGCTGCACAGTTCCCTTGCTCAAACTGGAGGCAATGTTGTGGGTTTGTTTTTTTAATACTAGTGGACATGAGAATTTGAGTTCTGATTATGCAGCCATGGCTGCAATATAATAAAGTGATTTCTGGTTTGTCTGTTGATTATTTCATGCATGCAACAAATGTATGTTCTGACTTTTACAGAGATTCACTCAAGGTCTGTCACATCTTGTTGAGAATGTAAAAAGCCCAGGGGCTGAGTTTTTTACTATATTTTCTATTTTCTGAAGTTGTAGCACAAACTTATTTCCAAACTGTTCTAAAAGGATGCATGCAAGAAACAATGTCTTTTTATGTTGTTATTTTAAGCAGCCACTCTGTTCAGAATTTTTCATAACATCATGAATCATTTTTGCATTATCAGTACAAGTCAGTCAAAATGTGTTTTGTGGCAAAATTATTCATAGGTTGAGATAAATTTGAAGTGATGTGACTGTACAAAGTCAGAGCAAAACTGGAAATTGCTTTGTGCCTTTCAGATCTTCCTGAAGAACAGCAGCTTTATTTTGCAGAGAAGTGAACATTCCAAAAGCCCTTTTCCTGGCTCCTTTGGCCGGGATCCTTGCCAGGGTTGGATCTTTCACTGGAGGTGCTGCAGGTGCCTCAGGACAGTGCAGGAGGCCTGGGCCTGTTGGCTCTCAGCAGTGTCTGTGGGTTCTGTGACCTGTTCTGCTGCAGGGAAAAAGCCAAAATCCCTCAACTGTTTTGTCACAGCACTAATTGAGCTAGAAGTAAACAGTTAGGTATTTATTCATTATATTACTTCCTGGTTTATCAATTTGCTTTGTTTGGAACTATCTGGTTTATGTGTATGTTTGGTAGTTCCCTCCTTTCATTCAGCTTTTACTTTCAAATTTTAGCTTTTCTTCTCTTATTAATAATCCATATCTTGGCTCCCAGACTACTTTGCATAACATTTAGTGTTTGTGCCCTTACCAAAAAGAGCAGCATCTTTTTCTACAGTGTTACTTTTGGGAAGGACCCTGTCTTGCAGAAATGTTGCAGAAGATTTATCTGAGAAGAAAACATTGTTCAACCAGTATTTTACATTTTGTGCAGATAGCCTTAATTCTGTAAAATTTAGTCGTTGTTTATCAATTTATAGTGAGACTTTCCATTTGTAAATAGATGCTGTTAAACACTGTTGCAGCAGCTTGAGAATTTTATGCTGTATGTTACAAAGCTACCCCTAATGTGGGTTTTTCAAAGGTATTTTAGGTAACAGCATCTCAACAAATCTCTTAGAGTTTGTGGATATTTATTTTTTGTGCCTCAAAATAGCTGATGGTTGTGTCTGGCATTTGTGCTGCTTCTCAGGCTGCTCTGCCAGGTGCTCGTGGAGCAGAGTGGGGAGTGTGTGCACCCAGGTGGGAATGGGGGCACGGCTGACAAGGGGCACGAGGAGGGCTCAGGCCCTGCAGCCTCCCGAGCGTGCAGCTGCTGAGGGGCAGGACACCTTTCTGTGTGCTGGTCCTGGCAGGGAGCGAAGCTGTTCCTCTCAGCTTTGGTCTCTTGTGTTTGCAGGTGGTTCTCAGAGTTCAGGGCCAGCCTGTGGCAGGACCCTCTGAGATGCTGTGCTGCCAGAGCTGTTGTCTGACAGCAGCCAGGCCCTTGTGTCCCTCGGGTAAGGGGTGGAACGTGCTGGGCCAGGTGCACAGGAGTGTGAGCAGCCCTGGGAATGCAGGAGGGACTCAGGGAAGGGCTGTGTCCATCCCCCTGCAGAGGCAGGTGTGCCAGCCACAGCCTCCCGGATGGCTTCAGTAGCTCGCAGCTCGCCACTGGCGGGGGAAGCCTCTGTCACCAGAGCAGGGAACTTCAGTGTGACTGGCAGGAACAACGGTTTTCTTGATGCATTTCAAGCCCATTGCCTCTCATTCTGTCACTTTAACCATAAAGAACAGATTGTTCTTTTCCGCTCCAAAATCCTTTCAAGTACATGAGCTGCTGGTTCTCAGGCCCCAGCCAGCCCTCTCCTCTTCAGAATACACAAGTTCAGATCCTTTAGCAGTTTTCCCATAGGTTGTATTTCTCTGAAGGGAGTGGTTTGTGCTTTTCCTCCTTTGCTTCTGCCTGGAGCCTGGTGCCCAGGCGGGTGCAGGGCTCCAGCTGAGGGCTCCGTGTCTGAGTGCAGAGCAGGACTAGTGCAGAGCCCGCTCGGGCTGGTTCTTGTTGCTGCATCCCGGCATGGGGAGGGCTTTCTCTGAAGCAGCCTGGCAGCGTCAGCTTGTGCTAGGAAGTGGTGTTGGTTGTAACTCTTCTCCACTCTGCTGTGCCCATCAGTGGTGTCTGTGCCATGGTGACCAGCGGGCAGTGCCTGTGCAGCCCCTTGGGCTTGTTCTGCTGAGGTGGAGGGGTTCCTTCTTGGCAGGGCTACCGGGAATGGCTGGGGGAGAAAATTCTGTTGTCTTTATGCAACTTGGTCTTGACCCTGCCTGCAAATATGATGCATTTCCTTGTTTTTCAGATGCTTAGTTTAGCCTCCAGAAAACCCTGTAGAAGAGAAGTTGAGCTGACTGTAATCCTCTTGTGTTCCCTCTTCACTCTCCCGTTGGTAAACACCCAGTGTGATGCCAGCCTGTTCGGGCTCTGCATCCTCCTTGGTTCTGGCAGCAGAGCCCCTCACAGTCCTAGGAGTCAGCCTAAGAGTTTGAAATGCCTGTCTGAAGTAAATTCAAGAGCTATGTCCTCTTCTAAACCTGATCAAGATTGGGCTCTCCCCCATTTTGTGGCTGGGAATGATGTTGCTGGCATCTGCACGCAGTTGGCTTAGGCATGGAAAAGAAGGATTAAACACTTTGTGCTATATTTGTAAGCAGAATAAAATAGGTTTTGATTTCCATTTAGAGCAGTCCGTGCAGTGACAGGTTTCATATGCAGCATTGAGATAATTTTATTCTAAAATGGTTTTAGCCTATTTGTGAGGGAAATCACTGGATTGGAAATGTAGCCAAGAGGTAGAATTTATATAATTTTCTGCAATTAATAACTACCAGAGTTTCTGAGTTTGTGGCTTGCTTTTGGTTTGGCTTTGTGAATGAAGGTCTGAGTCTAATTTTGGGAGCTGATCTAGGGCTCTTAGGAAGAAGAGCTTCACTACAGAAGAACTGGAAGCCTCACTACAGAAGGAAAATTGGCAAGTGACTCTTGTAATTCTGCAAAAGACTATTGTGAGATTCCACTGCTTGGGTGAGAAACATCACTTGGGGTTGGGGAAAGAGCAAGGAAGATTCTTGGAAAGAATCAGGTTGGAAATTCTGCTTGGAAAAGCAGCTGTGTTGAGCAGTTTGTCAGTGGTAATGGAAGGGTCACACAAGTCCTCGTGATCAAATAGATGAGGCAAACTCAGTGTAGGGTGAGAGATTCTCTACAGAAGATTTTTTTGTGCCTTTAAGAAGCAAAATGCTAACTCTCTGTTTTTTCTTTTAGGCATTCTCCATCGTAAATATCCTATTTAGAACTAAATACAAATCTTCACTCTCTGGATCTCCTGAAGGTACTGGAAACTTACTTAAAACATTAAAGTTTCTTACCTTTCTCTTTGCATTGTATTAAAAAAATGACAAGTTGTGGTAAAACATGATTATCCATAGGAAGTGTTTGATTTTTGTTTGGTCCTCTGTCTTCTACATGCAACTCCTGTGTGAATTACAATACAAAAAGACCCCAAGAAAACTTTTATCTAAAAATGTTACATTCTTTTATATATGAAGATCTTAATTTATTTTTGGCTGTGTGGACTGGCCATGCTCACATCTTTGTTCATTTCTTTGGTTACCTTAGTGACACCTGAACTTTGCATTTTAATGTGTTCAAAATTTCTGGGACTGTTCCAGGCATTGATGCACCAAAATAAAAATCTAAAAGCAAGTGATGAGCAGTCCTGTGTCATCTGGGGATCCATGAAGTTTAGTGTTGCCCACAGGTCACAGAGCTGTTTGATGGCAGCCACCCCCCGGGCGGGGATCACCTTCTGGTGCAACACTGTTGTGCTAGCACTGCAAGTGCTCCTGGATGGGTTAGTGAACAGTAACTGTGGCAGGGTGGGAAAGGAGCAGGTCTGTAATCAGCTGCTGCTCGGGCTGTGTGAGTAAAACGTTTGCTCTTTCACTCTCTTGGATATCTGACTGGGCTTCAGTTCTAGCAACGCCTTGAGTATTGAGTAGGAGCAGTTACTTGCACCAGTAGGTGTCTTGAAAAGTTTGAAGTATCTAACCCCTGATTACGTGGAGAAATGCCCTGAAATTCTGGCGTCTTTGTTCTTCTGTACACTGAAACAGCCTTTATGACTTGTTAGCTTCAACTTTCTCAATTATCATGCTTTTTTCTTAGATAGTTAGAATTTTATAAGCCTGTTATAGGGTAAAGAGCATATTTCTTTATAAAAGCACTGTAAAACCCTTTCAGAATCCCCAAATAACCTATGGTTAAATGTGCAATGATGGACAGTGAGTTCTTTTACCTGAGTGAAATACTTCCCACAAATCAACTAAAGGATTGTCACCTGCACAGGTAGCTGTGAATGCAAACACAAATTCCAGTTTGTTTTGTCAGACTGTTTTTTGAAGGTGCTTATCCCAGGTGGTGGGATGTGCCCTGGAGTCCCCTCAGATTTTTGTGAGCAGGGGCTGCGTTGTGTCCCGGGTGCCCCTGTGAGCAGAGGGGCTGAGCTGGGGAGAGCTGGGCACTGTCTGGGATCTGCTCTGAGCTCCTCAGGGGCTGGGCTGGCCTTGTCAGGGCCCCCTTGCTGGGCAGGCAGACCCTGGGTGGTGCCCTGCTCCTCCCTGCCCTGCGGCCACGCTGTGTTCTGGGGCTCACACCTGGCTCCCTAAAACCAGGCAATGGCAAGCATGTGAAAGGTAGGGCCTTACTTTGAAAGCAAACTGCTTGTAGAAGTTTTCTGAAAACAATATCAAGCTTCCCTTCCAGCATGATCTCAAACATCCTGATGTTTCTGACATCAACATAACAACTTCTGGTGTTGTTCTCTTTAAGCGGGTGGCTGAAAACTGTAACTTCGGTTCCTTAGAAAGGCATCACACTTCAGCAGGAAAGGAACGTTTGCTTTTCTCATTGTAAGATTTCATTGCATTTCTTCATCTGCAAGACTTTGGTCTAGTCTTTGCCAGGCAATTATTATTGTTGTGTTATATCTGAAAGTTTTCAGTGATTCTAGTGATGCTCTTGGGAAAGAAACTTAGTTATTGTAAAGTTATTATCCTGGAGTCTTATTCTAAATACTTTTCTTCTTTGTCTTACAATTTCTTAGATGTCCTTTAGACAGATTCTCTAATGCCACTCTCACAGTTACAACGCACCCCGTGTGTAACTGCTGCAAATTTAGTAGTCAAATATAGGATTTATTTTGTGTATAATCTGCATATGTGCCTCCTGGACTAATGAGACCTGAACTATTTTTGCTCTCTAGTGAAAACAAAAGTTATCCAGGTGGTAGTATGATATGTCTGACATGTTTATGATGTTTTTTTCTGAAGTAAAAATACTCCAGATGGTAGATTTGGTGGTGTATCTGTTGTTTCCCAGTAGTTTCTTACCTCTTATTTAATAGATAATTAAATCTTTCCGTCCATGAATGTATTACTCTAGGTTCTCCTCTTAGGCTTGTTTTGTCAGTAACTAGCTAAAAGCTTCCCTCTGACTCATTGCTGCTCCTCTCACATTTGGAAATCCATTCACAGGTTCAGAATTTGAAGCTCACAGAGCACTAGTGGGGTTGTGTTGCTACTAATAGCCCCCTGGTGGTAGCTGGACCAGTGATTTCTCCTTTTCACCTATGAGTTAGGAAAGAAGAAACCTTTGTTTGCTGCCCTAATCAGACCTCTGTGTGTGTGCATGTATGAGTGCCTTGGTATGTAAAATGGATTTACTTGGCTATAAAATATATTTCTAATAAATAAATTGATATGTGGCTTGTAAGGGGATATGGACAGCTGACCTGTTTGTGTCTATTTAGGTTCTACTGGCTGAACATGAAGATAATTTTGCATCCATGTGTAAGAGAAATCTAATAGTAATTTGTCAGCACAGGGAGGATGTGTCACAGCACGGCACGGGCTCCCATGGGGGTGTTTAAATGGGCAGAGGTGCCCACGAGCACTTCCTACACTTGTTTATAGTGCTGCAGAGCCAAGTGACTCTACATTGATGCGTGAGCTGTGACTGAGACATGCCCTGACTTAAATCGAAGTAACCTTCAGAATACATGTAGCTGATACAGTTTGTGAACTCTTACACCTTTGCTTTTCCCAGCATTTCCTGCTGGACTCCAGCTTTGTCTCCTCATAAGCAGCTTGGCATTCTTGATGATCCTAGGGGAGAACTCTATGATAATAATAAAGGATGTATTCTCTAAAGAGTTTTTTTGTAAAGGCTGCATTTATTTCTTGCCCTCCAAGTGAAAAAGTTTAACTTCAAGTGGTAGAAAGCATGAAATGTAATTTGTCTGTGGAAGTTGCTCTTTGTTCAGTGTATAACCAGTGGCTCTGGGTGTAACAGGATATTTGCTTCCTAAGTGGATTCAGTCTTGGGGAAAAGAGATGGACAGTAATGAACAAGCATAAATAAAGCTTCTGTACTACTCTTCTGTGAATGAAAGAAGTGTGAAACACGATGGAGCGTACGGGTGGAGCTGTGCTGTGCAAACTGATGTGTGAGTGACTAACTGGACAAAATGGGAACAATGGGTGCTTGGTTGAACACTGTTTCCCTTTTCGCTGATGGAGGAATTATTTCAGTAGGTTGTTAGAGAATGCTAAATATTTAGTATAATCTATTTTTCATCTTTACATTTTAGGTCAGCAATTTGGCTTCCAAAATTGGAGTTTGCCTGCGTTCAAAGCTGTTTGCCTACAGTAATCTGCTCTGGTTGGAAGTGAACATGTCTCAAGTTCAGATTCAGAATCCTTCTGCTGCCCTTGCAGGGAGCCAAATACTGAATAAAACCCCATCTCTTTCACAGCCTTTGAGTATTCCTTCTACTACCAGTTCTTTGCCCTCTGAAAATGCAGGCAGACCTATCCAGAACTCTGCTTTGCCCTCTGCTTCAGTTACATCCACCAATGCAGCTGCAGGTAAGATAGAGGGTCAGTAACTGTATGTATTTTTAATGCTTATAGTTTGGCATGATATATTCCACCTACATTAAAAGTAATATTTATCCAACTGCAGTAGCTCCCTATGGAATGAAATCTGTTGGAGACAGGTAGAAGCATACTTTTACATAAAGTTCCAGCAATTAATTGATATGTTTGTAATAGTAAAGAATATTTTTAATTGTATTACATTAAATTTTTGCAACATTACTACCAATCTTCTCTACCAGTAGCTTGTTTTAAATATGAAAAAGTGTTGTTTGAAATAGTTTGTTTAGTTCTGTTATCTTTAGTTCTTTTATGATCAGTTTAATGATAAATGTATTATGCTATCAAAATGCAACAGAACAAATAAAGGGTAATAAATAGCTAATAGGGGAAAAATAGGAGAAGGGAAATGAAATTAACTGAGTTTTTGAAATTATTCAAAGCACGTGATAATGAGGAATACTTGGAAGATTTGGTCCTTGACACGTACTAGATAAGATGTGAGCTGTTTGGAGGAGTCTTCTAACTTCATACTTCTGGCTTGCATTAGAACCTTGAATTTAATGATGGTGCTTTTTAGGCATGAGCGTTGCTTGGAAAATCCAAAGTTCAGTAGATTATTACCAGTTTGGCCAGTGAGCAAAGCTGTGTATTCCAGCATTGCAGACAACTAGATACTAAGCCACCGAGATTTCTTTTTTTAATTAAAATTTGTAGTAGAGTTCACAGTTATCAGTTCATTTATCTGATCTTATGTAACCTTTCAGCTCCTTCAAACATGGCAAACCCCAAAGAGAAAACCCCCATGTGTCTTGTGAATGAATTAGCCCGTTTCAACAAGATTCAGCCCGAGTATAAGCTTCTGAGTGAGCAAGGTCCAGCTCATTCTAAGGTAAATGTTCATACCAGTTTCTTACTGCTGCTGCTCATGCTCCTTCACCTTCAGGAGTGGGAAGGCAATGTGTGTGATTTTGGTGCAAGATAATCCAGAGTAATGGAGAGGAAAGAGAAGCCCCCCACAGCATCCATGACAGGGAAGTATGAAGCTGGTACCTGGGAAGTAAAAAGTTGAGTTCCAAAAAATGTCACATGAGCTTCAAGGTGTGAAGGAGTTGACATTTACAAAAAGTATTGGAATAACATTCAGAACATCTGTTCAATTCTGTTTCATTGACCTGTGGGCATGTAGAAGCTTTTATGGTATGTTGTGAACTTAACTTTCTTCAAACTGCTGAAAAATATCTTTAATAAACCTTTTAGAGGATTAAAGCAAGAGTGGAGTTATGTGTCACAAAGAAGGGTGGGTTTCCAGTCTGCTGTTCAGTGACATGGGCACAGCAGCTCTCCTGGGGCTGTCACCTCTCCCCACACTGCTCTGCATTTTTAGCCTGTCAGATCTCATGCAGGACACTTGCCAGCTACAATTGTTGTGAAATTCTTAGTTCGGTAATCGGGAAAATCCTGTTGATTTCCAAAGTGATGGAAATCTGGAGATGACATGGGAGTTAAGGAGAGCTTGGATTATCATATTCTCAACTTGTGCATCACTGAAAGACTCATTGTTTTGTGTAAGACGGTCTGATAAACTACATAAATTCTGAAGAAGCTTTTTACAAAATACCTGTTTGTGGTTTTGAGGTGTTTACAGTGCAGCTGACTCTTGGGGACCAGCACTGGGAAGCTGAAGGAACTAGTATTAAAAAAGCTCAACACGCAGCAGCTGCCAAAGCTTTGGAAGGGACAAAATTCCCTAAACCTACGGCTCGTCCATCTCGTAGTGAAGGCAAGAATCCAGGTATATGCCACAACAACTGATTTAAAATAATCATACATAGAGAGAATGCACCTTTCTGCTTTTGGTATGTATTGAAGTTGTATAAGGATGAATAAAAACTGTGATTCTGCCTGTTTAACAGTGGCAATTGTCAGCTAGCAAGTACTTGCTTTGTCTGTGCATCTGTTCTATAGGTCATTTTCTTTTGGCAATTACCTTACACCAGACCTCTTGTACTGGATTACAGCTGATTTCTGAGCCAGTGAGATCCGTGGTAGAAAAAATGACACTTACTGAGTGTTCTATAGACTAGGAGTCAGTTCTTCATGCCCACAGTACTGGCAGTAATGTTTTAGCCCTCGGTAGCAATTTACCTCAGTAGCAATGTCACTTTTGACAAGGCCAGTTGCAATTTGAAAGTGAAGAGTCATAGAAACCCTTCTAGGTCATTGAGGACAGAGAAACGTTTGATCATTTTCAGTAAGCAAGAGACACAGAAGGGATGTAGCATGTCTGGTAACTTAAAAGTATACTTGGAGAAATTTCTTTACTGCAGAAAATTCTTCTTCTGCACTTTGTTAGGTACACTGTAAATGTCAGTAAATTAGCAGCTTCAGAAATTAAAAGCAAAATGATAAAACCCTCCAAAACAAATCCAATAAGAGCTCCCAGCAAATTCATTTTTTTGTAACAGGATTTGTCACAACTGTACTAGGCCACTTTAATGTGCATCATATAGACTTACTCTCTTTTTGTTCATTAGCAGTTCTGTTTGGAATTCAGTCATTTAAGATGCTGCATGTGGCAAAAGTTGAACTCATTTTTGCCTGCTGTGAGCCAGCAATAAGAGTTTAAATTGTCTCAGTTCCTTGTGACATCTGGACAACCCTTTCTGTTCCTTTTCTGTAGACAGTGTAACCCCCACAGTGGAGTTGAATGCACTTTGCATGAAGCTGGGGAAGAAGCCCATGTACAAACCCATCGACCCTTACACGGGGATGAGATCCACCTACAGCTACACCATGCGAGGTGGCACCTACCCCCCACGGTAGGTGTTGGCTCGGGGCCCCCAGCAGGCTCCCCCTCAGCACCCCCTGCCTCCTGCTGCCTTCTGAAAACTGCCTGTGTCCCCCTTGCAGGGACACTCAGCTTGGGAGGCAGGAGCTTTGGAGAAGTCCACCCACCAGTATCTGTAACTTGCCTTATTTCCAGTGCTTTATTTCTTTGGGGTGGGGCAAGGCAGCTGGACTGAAAGTTGAAGTGTTTTTGGGAGTATTCAGGTATAGCCAGCTTCATTAAGCAAATAGCTAAATATATAGCTAAATATTAGGTAAATATTTCTTGCATTTCCTTTCTGTGTAAAAGCAAAAGTGAAGAAAACAGGTTGATGCTGCTTCTTCTGAAACTATTTAAATTAAAGTTGCAGTTTAAAGAATTTTATGTAGGCATAGGAACTTAAAGTTCAAAACTTCCTGGCTTGCCAAGTCCGTAGAAGTGTGGTTATGTTG
Source organism: Ploceus nigricollis (assembly GCA_013399945.1). NCBI lineage: Eukaryota > Metazoa > Chordata > Aves > Passeriformes > Ploceidae > Ploceus > Ploceus nigricollis. Next base: position 432,970 of record VXBC01007856.1, read on the forward strand.
TCTTGGTGTAGCACTTGGTCAGAAATGTGTTCCTGTTGTAAAGCAAGGAATGTCAATATTTGTTTCAAAGGTAGCTCACTAAATTCTTTTAGGCTCTAAATCAAAATTTGGCTTTTTAAAACTAGTGCTTCAGTGCTGGTGTGGTTACTGATATCCAAGAGATTGACCCACATCTGACTTAGGTGTCTGTTTATTTTGTAGGTGGAATCATTTATTTATTCACCTCTCTCTTTGCAGGTACTTTTACCCATTTCCTGTTGGGCCTTTACTTTATCAAGTGGAGCTTTCAATTGGAGGGCAGCAGTTTCATGGGAAGGGAAGAACAAGACAAGCTGCTAAGCATGATGCAGCTGCTAAAGCTCTGAAAGTTCTGCAGAATGAGCCCTTGCCTGAGAAACCAGAGGTGGGAATTAATCTTGGTGTTGTAAGCATAAATTGCTAGGATAAACTGGGATATTATTGTAGATTTTTTCCTTATTGAGAGTTGAGGAGACAGTTGGGAAATCTAATTCTGTGTAGCAGTGGTGACTTACTTATGTCAATAGAAACACTTTGATTTAAAAGCATAAATTTCTATGGAACTAGAATTTTCCCAGATGAAGTTATGTTAATTTTTTTACTGTCATATTTTTCCTCTGAGCACTGGAAGCATAGATAGGAATTAATATCTTACCAGGTACAGATCATACACAAACTTCTGAAGAAGTGCATAAATGGGCAACATAAAACTCATGGATTTACTTCCTAGGACAAATTCCTATGTGATTTTGGAAAGAACCATGGAAGTTGTAGAAGAGCAGAAGATGCATAGAAATAGTAGACTCATACACACATTTTGATAGGAATATAAGAAGTCAGTTTTGTTCCCTTCATATATTTATGGGTGCCCAGCACTTTCCATTCCAATACTGTTACTGTGTTTTTCGTGCTTTTTTGTTGAGTGGCTTTAGGCAGAAGGTCTCACTGTGAGCACAGGAGTTGCTTTGCTGCTGGGCTGGCTGGGAGCCTGCACCCTTTCGTGTGTGTTGGCTGCTTTGGGCAAAGACAGAACTGTAACTTGCAATCTGGGGAGTGTGAGAGCTTGCTGGATATGGAGTCTGGCTGTGTGCTGAGAAAGAAGGAAAATGAAGAATTGAACAAGAAGGTAACAAGGTATCTCAGACTGAGAAAAAAAATCTCTGGGGACTACCAGGAATGGCAGAGCAAGAGGCTTGAGGAAACATGAAGCCAAAGGACACGGAGTTAAAACTTGGTGTGTGTGGGAGTGAGCATTGTCCAGGCAACTGGGCAAAAGCACTGGTTGTGACAGTTCAGGGCAGAGGCTTGGGAGGCACTGATGGAGGTGCTTCAGGTAAGGGAAAGCTCTCCTGGAGGAATGCAGACTGAAAGGTGGAGGCTCCTAGGGATCACAGATGCTGTTGGGAAAAGAGTGTGATGGTGGGAACAGGAGCTGGGACTTGGGCTGAGCCCTGCACTGAAATCTGAGCTGGTGACTGGCAGAGGCCAGCTGGTCTTCATGCAGGAGAGGCCAAAGCAGAGGAGGATGTTCCCCTTCAGTGCTGGGAACCCCAAATTCTGGAATATTGTTCTGTGTCAGTGGTGCAGAACATCCCCTTTTTGCGCCCACCCTCGTAACAGATGAGCTGCTCTCGTGGGCCCTTTTCCTCCCCCAGGGAGCACAGACCCAGGGAGAGCAGCTCTGCAGGGCTCACATGTCACTGAATTATTCTCTGTTCACTCTTCTAGGAGTGCTTCAGTACAGGTCACTTTGTGAAAATATATAGAATTGTGGAGTTGGGTCATGTGAGGTCTTCAGAACAAACTGCAGTTGTTGTAAGATGTCTCATTCTGTGTGAGGGGTGTAAATCCAGAGGTAGAGGAAGTAAATGAGGCAAGAGACTGCAAGAAGGGAGAATTATTTTATTAATAAAACAGGACCTGAATGGTGTTTTGACCTTGAGAAAACTGCATTTGTCACTTTATTTTTCAATTTTAATTTGACTTGTCTGTAGAAAGAGCAGTAGGAAATACAACTTAGGGAAAGGAGAATGGGCCTTGGAACAGAGTGTGCTGGTTTATAGCAAGTGCTTGGATAATCAAGTTTTCATTTAAAGTTTGGTACTTAAATTCGTTGATATTTGTGGCTTTCAACTGTTGTAGTTTTAGGAATGTCTGAGGGAATTCTTTCTGTAGCAGCATTTCACCAGAGCCAAGATGAAGGTAGAATAAGGAAGGTTGTGGTGCTGAGGGAGCCCTGTTCATTTCTGCATCCAGTGAGGCAAGGGCCTGAAAGGATGCAGGAGTGCGAGGTCATGAGAGATGCTGTTAAAAATGCCTGTATACAACAGAGGCAAATGAAGATTTCAGAAGCAGACATAATCCTCATACTTCCTAACAGTCATTTGATGTTGCCAGTAATTTTCCTTTTAAATGTAGTTATTTTGGTGTATCCCGTTTGAGTGTACGCATGTGTAAACAGAATATTCTGATGTTTGAACTCACGTGTTTTAAGGGGGAGTAATTTTGTACATTTTTTTATTATTTGGGGAGATTTTTATAAGTTTTTGTTTTTATGGAATTTTACTCTTGTATTTTTAAATTAGAAAATATTCGGTAAATAATAACAGTTGGGCGCAATGATCTTAAAGATCTTTTCCAACCTAAATGGTTCTGTGATTCTAAGAAGAAATTATTGAGTAAAATGATTAAACTTTAAAGGAAAGAATGACCACTTCCCACACCTTTTTGGGATGCAAATCTAGGAGCAAGTGGCAGGAAAAGCCATGTACTAACATTGGTTCTTGGCTGGACCAAGCCCTGCCTGGAGAACCGAGCTGCATGTTAGAGCATTCAGAGGGGGCTGTGGTGGGAGAGCTGACAGGGACCTTCAGTGTGGCTGGGGTTGGATGTGCTGGTGAAGGAGCAGGATGGGTTACTCAGCATATTCAAAGACAGATGATAAAACATTGACTTAAAGCTTAGGAAACATGGAGAGCTGGGCTTCCTAGCACGATTCTTAGGCAGGAATTCTAATTTTGCCTCAAAATTTGCTTCCGTGTTTGTTGCCAACTCACTTGGTAAATATCAGCTGCTCTTTATACCCTTAATGTGGAAGGCCAGGCTCAGCTGATGGCTGTGGTTAGTGCAGTTCTGGGCAGCACCTCCTTGGTGTTCAACATTTGCTCACAAGCAGTCTTGAGGAAGGGAAGGGAAGTGGAAGGCGTTCCTGGAAGAGGGCAAGTCCCTCATAATGGAGTACAGGACTTGTGGAATTTGCTTGAACAATGATGAGAACTAAGAATGGTAAATGCTTTAGGCTCTCATTCAGATTTAGAGGCACATAACTCTTGGAGAGTTTAGTCAGTGCAAACATGCAAAATACCTCAAAAGCAAACTTTAGGCATCATCTGCCTTGAAGTGTGCAGGGAAGGGAGAGAGTGTGTGTGTGTATGATTATTTTTAATTTATAAAGTAAACTGATCCAGAACTCAAGTAGAGTCAAAATAATCAGTAAAATAGTTGTAGTCTGTTAAGGGTTATTTTACTAGTAATTCACTCTTTTTAGATAAAGGTATTGAGGAAAAGAACCTTCATTTTGCGCTGTGCACACAGACTTGGAATGTATTAAGAATATACACTGCAATAGAGCAGATAATTCCATTCTATTTATTTGTATTCTCTTGAGAGGATATTAAGTGGGAAAATTTAATCCAATAAAGAGAAGTCATAGTCATCTTCACAAAGAAAAATGTTGGAATTTGAAATGCTAGAATCTATCTGAAATTACAAGAGGGGGAAAAGTGCTTGTAATGGAAGTTGTTGTGTTGGTGAGTGAGGGCAGGGACAGACCCTTCCTGGCAGTGCTGGAGTGAACATAACCTTAGGAGTTCACATTTTCTTCCTGGGAACATGCTGCTGTTCCTTTGGAGCCTGGCCCTGGGGTTTGGCAGCGGTGGTGCAGCCATAGGGTGCTGTGCTGGATCCCGGTTTGCCCGGCGTTCCGGCTGTGCCCCGGGCTGGCTCCGGAGCGGAGCAGCGCTCTGGGACAGCCCTGCTCAGACTGCCCTGCCCTGCCAGGGCACCACAGGGCCAGCCTGAGGGACAGGGACAGCCCATGAGACCCGTGCCAAGTCTGATGGGACAGTGGGAGGATTGAAAACTTGAGATTAATTTTGTCGACTATTTTTCTAAGATGGGAAAAGCCTGTCTTAACTGGTGGGATAAAAAAATCCTTTGTGTTTTAAACTAACCCGTCAGTAGCAGCCATGGGGGATGCTCGCTACCATCCAACAAGTTTTAATCTATGAAAGCTCTCTAGCTCAGCTCCCCTGCTGCTCTCCAATAAGATACTTAAATCATTTTTATTACCTGGTTGCATAACTAGTATTGTGGTGTGATATAATCAGTGATATTGTTGCTGTTCATCTTTATCATAATCTTTCCAATATCACTGCTGGACACCTAAAATTTCTCTGTTGCTGTTGACATGCCTTAGCTCATGTTGGTGCCAGCATCAGTGAAGACACTTTTGGAATCCCAGTCAAAGTTTTACCTGGAGATATGTAGATGTGCCTATAGGAAAGCTTCACTGGCACTGTTGTCCCAGCAGGTTTGAGTTCTCAGAGATGGTTAGCGTTTGATTTAGGGCAAGTTCCTGATAGGATGTTCTTGACATGAGAAAGCAAAGCTGCAGATGAAGCACTTAGAAGGGAGCATGTGAAAAGACACGACTGTGCCAGGGGCTCGTCAGCCATCCCTCATTCACATTGGTCCCACTCTCAGAATCTTTATTTTTCCTGCCCTTTCTCTTACCTGATCCTGTCTTAGTGCTTTTGGTGCAAATGTCCAATCAGTATATGAAAATTGTATTTCATAAAGGTACTTCCATTTGGAAATCAGTTCACTTAGCACTTCAATTTCATTTCCTATAAACACATTTTTAAACCTATTGGCCCTTATTCCATTTGATCTTTCTTGTAATGAGCACATGAAAATATGAAGGTTTGAAAGCTTTTACACATACACCTTAATGAGCTTCTTAAGATTCAGTTCTGTAGTATGTGGGCTGCTTTTCTCCACATTCATGTAACATGACAGTAAAGGTTAGAGTATTTAAAATTTGGAGAGTTCAGTAAAGTGGTTGAATGGATAAAATTCAATTTAATAGGATCTTTATTTTAAATAGAGTATGCTTCTTTTAGGTTAACGGAAAAGAACCAGATGATGAAAATCTCAATAAATCTGAAATAAGCCAAGTTTTTGAGATTGCACTTAAAAGGAACTTGCCTGTGAATTTTGAGGTATGTTTACTTTACAAGCTCTAGATTTGTTTTTGTTAGACTATTAAGGGTACACATTAAGTTGAGTCTCTCCTAGTAACCCAAGCAACTGACTTTTAGCATGTCTTGTTAGTTGTGACAGTCTTGGAGTTTATATGGTAATGGGAAGAAAAAAGAAAAATCCACCTGTTCACAAATTCATGCCCTAAAATGATCACATGGAGTGAACAGCTACGTTGTAGTTGTTTGTGCAATCTTTTTCCCAAGTTTTTTGAGAAAAGCTTATGTTACAGTGAAGAGCCAAAACACAACCCTGCATTAATGATTAGAACATGGAAGTGCAGAGTCAAGGCAAAAGAGTAGAGCTCACTCTGAAAGACACATATGGAAGTATTTGCTTAATTAAGCACTGATCTGGACTACCCATGAGTGCAGAATCTCACAAGTAGGTTTCTTTTCTTGCCATGAGGTGACCTCATGTGCATCTGACTTTCCTTTCCCTTTGGCCTGGCTGCTTGCTGCCTCTTTGCCCCTCTTGATCATTTCAGTTATCTTAAATCAGGAGCTTCCACGGGAGCGTTTCTGTTTCACTAAAATATTAATTTATCATGCTGCTTTTCTGAGCTAGCAAAGTAGCATTTAAGCCAACCGTCTGAATTATTATAGTAAGAAAATGCAATTGTGTGTAACTAAATTGCTTCTGAAACTGTTCTATGAAATTTTACATGAAACTTTCAATTATTGCAGATTAACCTGAGCATCACTGGTAAAAATACACTGTCACACAAAGCCAATTGTGGGTGGAAGCTCTTAAAATGAATTCTTACTTTTTGACTATATGGATATTTTGGAGTATGATGTGTTATGAATGGAGTTAAAAGCCTCAATCTGTAGTGGGCAGCTGTCTCTTAGATGTCTTCAGAACTTCAGAGTTCAGAAATCAGAATTTCTGGACTAAAATGCTAGACCCAAAAGAGTTGCTTTCTCTGTAATGTCTTTATTGCTGTACCATGATATATTTAATGAGGTGCTGTTGACTGTGGGGAAGTCCACACTGGTGAAATAGAACAGTCCTATTTTTATAATGAAACAGTAAATCAGTAAATTAAATAAGATGGGTTAATGACTTGTGTAAATACTGTTTACTGCTTGCTGCATCTGATCTTTTAAAAAATATATGCTTAGTTGGGTGGGAATATGTTATTAAAGTGAGTATGTTTTACTTTTTGGATTGTATGAGAATCTAAAATCTCTTTATCCTTAGTTCTTGAGAGAAGTTTGCTGTAAACAATGTGCCCTGCCATTTTTAATAAGTGTTTATCACGCTTTCACTCAGTTTTTCCCTCTGAAACAGGTGACCAAGGAAAGTGGTCCTCCCCATATGAAGAGTTTTGTAACCAAGGTATCAGTTGGAGAATTCATGGGTGAAGGTGAAGGAAAGAGCAAGAAGATCTCAAAGAAAAATGCTGCAATAGCAGTCCTAGAAGAACTGAAAAAATTGCCACCCCTTCCTACAGTTGAGAAAATGAAGCCACGAATCAAAAAGAAAACAAAATCAATAGTGAAGGTAAGGGGGAAACGGTTGGAAATTTGACTGTGCAAATAATCATCAGAGAGGCTTTTCTGAGTCAGTTATAAACACTCTTCAGCTGCTCAGCCTTTACCAGCCCTCTGGTGCAACAAATGAGCTGGTATTTTGCTCCCACTCTAATGGGGTTCTGACACCACTTTTATAGCAGTTATCAGTAAATTCAGGGTGAAAGAGAAACCTTATAAAGGAAAGAGCAGCATATAAAAATCAAGCTCTGACTTTCAAGCCTCAGACTTTACAGCTTCTGGTTTTGCTTGTACAAATTCTCCTGCAAGCTTGTCCCTCCTAATATAGCAGGATTAGAATTTGTAAAGCTATTAGCAGGGTAGGTTACATGTGATCAAGTGTGACAGTGGAGCCAAATAAATTCAGTATTTCTCTTTGGCTGTGACAGTGTTTCATTAAGCACTTTTATTTCAGTATTTTTGAAATCTAGAGATGGCATGCTGCATTCTGTCTATTAAACCAAATATTCATAAAGTTTGGCTGATTTCCTAAACACTGTTCTACATAGCTGCAGACAAGTCCAGAATACGGTCAAGGAATGAATCCCATCAGCAGACTTGCCCAGATACAGCAGGCCAAGAAGGAGAAGGAGCCCGAGTACATGCTCATCACAGAACGTGGGCTGCCCCGGCGCAGGGAGTTCGTCATGCAGGTGGGTGTGATGGCACAGGCCTGGGGGTGTCACTGTGACCCTGGCACAGACCTGGAGCTGTGGCTGTGACCAGGGCACAGACCTGGAGCTGTGACTGTGACCAGGGCACAGACCTGGGGATGTGGCTGGCACCTCATTTCTTTTTCTTATGGCAGTCAGGTTGTCATGATGATATACAGACTTAACAGATTTCCATGACATGATTTAACAAAATATCTAATGGGCTACATTCACAGAAGATAAAGGTTCAAGAAAATTGATCTGAGTAATTTAAAAAAAAAATGCACAGGGCACCAGTAGTCTATGTTGTAACTGCCTAATGTTTTAATTAACAGGAGTATTAATACTCTGCTGAGAGGTACTAAGATGCTTATATTTTGTAATGTAGGATTTATTAACACTAACCTGGGTTCCCAAGGTGAGATGATGAAATACAATTCTTTGTGTGACTTCTGTTTGGGTTTTTTGTGCTTGAAGGCCAATGATTATCGGTAGTAAATGACAATTTGCTCAGAACAATGATCACTTGAACTATTTTGTGACTCATGGCATCCTGGAGAGCAGATCACTAATAAGGGAATCCCCATACTACTGCTTAAAAATTGAATTTTCTTCCTCTTCTGTCCAGGTGAAAGTTGGTGTACACACAGCTGAAGGAATGGGCACGAACAAAAAGGTTGCTAAACGCAATGCAGCAGAGAATATGTTGGAAATATTAGGTTTCAAAGTCCCTCAACCTCAGCCTCCGAAACCAGCATTAAAGACAGAAGAGAAGGTGAGTCTTGAGGAAGCAGCAGCTGGTTAATGCTGCAGCTAAGGCTGAGCTGAACAGAAGCAGCTTTGCAAGGCAGTAACAGGGTAGGAAGTTCATTCCCTCTGCCCTAGCCAGGAAACAATTGGATTGAGAGGACTGCTCTGTGAAAAAATATTAAATATCCAGTGTTTTGGATACATTAAGCATTTGGGTTTTCAGGTAAATCAGTCTCATCAGAAGGATAAATTAATGTATTTGTGCTCTATGAAATGTCTCAGAACCTGTGACAATCGATGTGTTGGTCTTAGAAACTTGCAGACCTGTAGGTTATAGTACTCTGCTAGCAATAGTTTTGCACAGCCTTGTCACAGTTGCAGTGAAAAGTTTGTTACAGGTCTCTGTGGCGGGTCCTTTAGGGAAGGAGCCTTCTGTGTTCTGCAGTGTTCAAACAGCAAATCCAGGGTTGGTTTTCATGCATGTGCTCATTGGTGTCTGGTGTGCTCCCCTCAGCAGTATCAGTGATTAATGGCAGTTAAACTGGCTTTATTCTGGTATCTGGTTCTGAGTAGCTGTGTTCCTAATACCACTTCTCTGGGATGTGGTAGTTTTAGGCCTTCAGTGAATAAGAATCACAGAACTTCTGTTTTTTTGATAGCAATGTAGTTATTGATGTTTTTAATAATAACTTTTTTGGTAAAGTTTTGGCTGGTCAGATCACCTGCCTCTTGAAAACTTAAAAATTTGGAGGGAAAAAAGTTTTAAAGGGATATTGTGTGTTTGAGTTCTTTTCCTTTTATTTTTAAGACCCCAGTGAAGAAACCAGGTGATGGAAGAAAAGTAACCTTCTTTGAGCCGGGCTCTGAAGAGACTTCAGCTAGTGAGTAACCTGGTGAAAGCAGCAGGGCCCTGTTGGGGGTGTCAGGTCTGTTCCCAGTCCCTTCAGCAGTGCCATCTAGCACTCTGGGATGAGCAGAGCTGTGCAGCTGCTGCCTTGCCAACCAAATGGAGCCCTTGGAAAGGTTTGGTTCAAACCCCAAAGAGCTTATTCCTCCTGAGGCCCCTGTTCCTGGCGTGAGGGTGAGAAAGGGTGTCAGTACTACGTGGCCAGCCTCAGGCAGAGTAGGAGAGGGAAGGAATGGCCTTGTCCAGAACCACCTCAGTCTGTGCCTGGTCTCTGATGACTGAGGGCAGGAGCTGCGCCTGCCCTTGTTTCAGGCAGTGAATAGTTGTAGTGGTCACACCCAAGGTGGCAGGCTGTAACCAAAACACCTCAATCCTGGCCACCCTGTACACACACATTGCTTTCTAGAATGTCATCTGGTGAGAGGAATCATTATGGAAAGTTTGTCTATCACCACAGATTGCTGTTCTGGAGAGCATGTTTTAGGTACTTCATGTGTATAAGTATAACTTTGCTATTTAAAATATAGTAAGTTGGAATCGACTTGGACTTTAGTACTGTTTTACTGCATCCATAAGATCTTAGGTAAACTTCCTGACTTCCTATTCAGATTTTGCTATCCCTGTTTTCTTCCATTTACAAATTTTGGCTTTCATCCTTAGACTTGAAACAACTCAGCCCTGCAGAACTTCATTAATCTGTTCTGCCATAAAAATGACTCCTTGATTTATTTTGGTGGCACTATCTTCCCCACCTTTCTTGAGCACACCTGTGCAAGTTTCATCCATAGCTCTGTGTGAGTTCCCCTTAAAAAGCTGGTTTTATCCCTCTTTAACTTATACCATAATGTCAGCAAATTGCTGTCAATTGACTGTGGCTGGACATTTGCAGTGAATAGTCGTGCCTCTCTGTGCTAATGTTCCGTTCTACCTTTCCTACCTGCTTGTTCTCACAATATACAGTTTAAATTTTGTGGACTGTCACTCTCTTTACATCATTTAATGGTGGCTCTGGCCATTCTGTGGTTTCATTATTTGGTCCTACAGTTTAAATGATGGAATAAAAAATCCTGAAAGCAAAAGATATATCTAGAATATGGTTGCAGCTGAGGTGTCTGTGAGCTTGACTGACCTGGAGAAGCTCCTCCTGGAGGTAAAGGTGCTCCCTTTGGCAGAAGCAGCTGTTGCACTGAGTCAATAATTCAGTAAGAAAACTGTCTCGATGGTGCTGAAGCTCCTCCAAAGGCTGATTGAGCTTACCAAGTTTGTTAGTATTTGAAAAGTAATTTGAAATTAATTATTTTTTTCCAAAGTGACTTTTGGTGCCTGTGTGTGCCTGCAGGAGGACTCTCAAACAGCAGCTCTTCAGTGTGCACCTCTCTCCTCCCAGGTAATAAAGAAGATGAGTTTAGGATGCCTTATCTCAGCCATCAGCAGCTTCCTGCTGGAATTCTTCCCATGGTCCCTGAGGTTGCACAGGCTGTAGGAGCCAATCAAGGACACCACACCAAAGAGTTCAGTCGGGCAGCTCCCAACCCCGCCAAGGCCACGGTGACGGCGATGATCGCCAGGGAGCTGCTCTACGGGGGCACCTCTCCTACTGCCGAGACCATCTTGAAGAGCAACAACTCCTCAGGCCACTTCCCCCACGGGCCTCTGACCAGGCCCTCCGAGCAGCTGGACTATCTTTCCAACGTTCAAGGAATCCAGGTAAATGTTCAACTTCACAGGACTGCTTCCAAAGCTATCCAAGTTGGTCTAACCTTTTGTTTGTGCAAATTTAGTTCTGCTGGTGAGAGATGAGTTCTGAGCCTGCTGAAATTCATGTAACAGTTTTGCTTTGCCTATAACACGTAACAAATTTTACATCTTTTTAAATTTAATTTTCAAATGTGCATTTCTGTACCATTCTCGGCCCCAATTCAGTGCTACTCTGAGGTCTTGGAAGAACAAAATTAAAGAAGCATTTTCTGAAAATTGTCCCAATGTAGGAAGACATTGTGGGCTTGAACTTGGCTGATGTGAAATCAGGTTTCTTCACTAATCTGTCATACATTAACATTTGCTGTAAGCTCTGCATTTTCTTACATTTGTTCCCTTTAATGAGAATTGCATTGAGTTCCTATATTCATATGACAGATGAGCTCAGTGGATCAAAAAGCATAATATAGAAATTTGAAATGCAGACAGCAGTGATCAGAATAAAGGTTCCAGTAACAATCATTATTAAGTAGCAACTTGCATTCAGGAGCCTTGCAAAGCTCTTGTGAGTACTAAAAACCATTGTAAGTGAGGTTAAACTTCAAATACAGGGGTTCTACTGGCTGAGAGAATGATGAGAAGAAAGGCTCAGCTTCATATATGAGCATATCTGTAGCAGTTGTGATATACTTCTGGTACTTGGTTAACTGAAAAGAAATAAATCCTTCTCTTTTCTTCAGGTTGAATATAAAGACTTTCCAAAAAATAACAAGAACGAGTTTGTATCTCTTATAAACTGTTCCTCTCAGCCACCGCTGATCAGTCATGGGATTGGAAAGGATGTCGAGTCTTGCCACGACATGGTATGATGAACATTGCTGAAATGCTGCTCTTGGGCCTTCCCTGGGGGGACACCGAGGTTTTATATCACTGCTGGGAACAATTAGATGTTCTACAGTTCCCTGGCTAATTTTTGTCTAGTATTTCACAGGTTGCAGAAATAATGATTAATAGTATCAGAATCTAATCTAAAAAATGCTTAATATGCTAAACATATGATCACAGTTTTGGTCTACAAAAAGCACATTTGCTTTGTCGTGGTAGTATTTGCATGAGCCCATGACAGTAAATGCACAAAAAGGAATGTATAAACCTAACAGCATCTCAGCTTATTTCCTTGTTATATCAGAATGGGCTGATGTTTCACTGGGAGCTGTGATACTTGGGCTCAGGTTCCCAGACTTGCAGTGGAAGTGGAATCCCCTGTGGAAGAAATGCAGTTCAGCATTGGCTAGTAAGAGACACTCTAAATCTGTTCAGCTCCCTTTATAAAAAAGATTATTTATTACCAGTGGCTGAAATATTTCTTTGTGAAAGAATGAGCCTGCTATAGTGAAACCTGCAGGGGACTTGGGCTCTAAAAGACTTTAGGTGGAGCTGACAGGACGTTCCCAGTCTGCTCCCATTCAGAGGAATTGTTCTTGTTCTTTTGATCTCCAGAGGTGATCTGAGTGCAGCAGCCTGAAGGACTCGTTTGCAATATTTGAATACTTAGGAAAACCTGATTTTGCTGATTTTTATACTAAAAACTGTTGCAGTACTTTCCTAATGGACACAATGTGATACAGATTTTGTTGTACTTTGTCACTTTCCTTGGATATTTTCATGCCAAACTCTACATTCTGCTGTGCAGAGCTCCTGTCAGACTGAGCACAGGGGTCAGGGCAGCGGGGAGAAGGAGAAAGAGCGGCTGGTTTGGAGCTTGAACACTGTGACTGGGGTCACTGTGAGCCCCCTCCTCAGTTCAGGGTTCAGCTGTCACTAAGGCACGTGCCAGAGTCAGGGATGTGCTGGAAAGCTGCACCTGAAATTGGTCTGAATGAAGTGGAAAAAAAATGTCAGTTCTCAAGGGAGGTGACTGACCTTGGCCTGAGCCGTGTCACACTGACCCTGGTAAACAGTCACATGGGCCCCTCCTGTTTTGTATTTTTGATTCTTGTGTAATTTGTTTTCTTTTCTGGAAAAGGACCCTGGTTCTGTGTATTTTTCTGTCCTTTGTCTTAAGCTCTGCACAGTTTGAGCTGTTACTAATTTAGTGTCTCTTTTCTTGCTGTTTCTAGTGCTGGTGTGTTAGTTTTCCCCCAGTGTTGAAACAAGTGCAGTGGGAATCCCCAGTTACAGCACCATCTAATTGTTTAATGAAACAAGATGAAATTCCACACCGTTGCATTTTCCACCATAACTATGGAACTTAAAAAAATTATTTAAAAATATCACCAGAATAAGAACATTTGTTTTGGTTAAGTGAGTGCTTTCACTAAATTACTGAACTGTCCAGAGGCTGAATTGCTGAGTGCTCTCTCTTCTCTTTAGGCTGCACTGAATATTTTAAAGTTGCTGTCTGAGTTGGACCAACAAACCACAGAGATGCCAAGGACAGGAAATGGACCAATGTCTGTGTGAGTGATTCCCACCGACTTCCCTTGCGCGGATGCAAATGAACCCCGTGAGAGTTTTTAGGCAAAGAACACATGAGGGGTTTGATTTGCCAGTAAGGTTGAAATGCCAAGGGCTGTTTGCCCTCCAGCAGGACCAGAGGGAGGGTGGGATGATCAAGCCTGTCGCTTTCAAAGGCCAAGCACTGAGCAGGAGTGAGTGGGTGAAATGTGCTGGCTGTGGTGTGACCCCAGCCCAGTGTGACAGCTCTGGGCCCCAGCAGTTCTGGCCTCCCTCAGCTCAGCTGCCCCTTCCTATTTCTCTGTAAGGAGTGTGACTCTGCAGTGGCCTTGGGGTTCCAAGTGCTCCTCTCTCTCTCTTGCAATCTTGTGTGTCATAGGTAAAGGGATATGAGGGGTCAAAGCTCATTTTCAGCAGAAGCATGGAGAGGGTGCAAATTATTCTCTTGGCTGGGTTTGCGAGGAGAGAAGGTTGAGCCTCTCATGGAGATAATAAACTCTCAAATTAACAGTGGTGGGATTAACAAAGTGCAATTGATTAAAAATTGGGGCAGTTATGTGGTAACAAATTGTTAAATGCACATCAAATTATTTATATCCAATTTAAAGCATCTTATTTGTGGAAATAGTGTTTTGTCTCCTAAGTAACAGGTGTTTTCTCATTTTAGATGTGTGAAACAAGAAATGGAAAGTGACCCTCTCCTCAAACCGGCGAGCGCAAACCCTTTGGGACAAACACTGGACAGCACTGCCTGAAACAGGCTCTTGACTGAACCCAAACCTGAAAGCACCAGAGAAAATCAAATGCTTCCTCTTAATGTAACCTAACTGTTGGAGTGCTACAGTCTCTACAACCTACTGTAGTGTCTAAATCATAACTGTTGCTTTTTCTTCAAACAGTGATACATTTTTAGTTTCATTATGTTGTTTTGATTGAAATGACACTATACATTTTTCATTTAAAAGTTTCTTAATTGTATCTAGAACCATAGCACAGTTTAGAAACTTTGTCTTCTGAGACTGACATGTTACCTGTGAACTAACTTGGGAAGATCATATCCATGTATGTGGTTATTTTGGTTTTATTGGAATAGCAGCGTTTCACTGGAAACAGGCTGTGTCCCACCATTTTAAAAAGCCCCATATTTTCGCAAACCAACCCTAATTATCCAATGGTTGAATGAATTTAAACACTTTAGGAGTTTTAAACTTGGTTTGATCACTTTTGGTTAATTTCTAGTTTTCTTGAGTGTGGGGTAGGGGAACTCGAATGCAATGTGACTTTCAGTGATCTCTGAGCTGTGTTTTAGGGACTGTGTGTTGGTGGCTCACAGCTCGCTACAGTACAGGATATGATCTCAATGTAGTGCATATAAAACTGCAGATTGATTTTCCTTGAGTGCTTTATACTGTTTAATTACATCTCCATGTAGGGCTGAAAAAAATTACCTATGTTTATATATAACTGTGTTGCTTTTGATGTTGTGTTCTTGCGCACGGTCGGTGCGCGCTGAGGTTTGCATTGGTCCAGGTACAGCACGATAGCCGCGCGAGTTCAGTACTGCTTCCGTTCATTGTTTACGCTGGAATTTTTTCTCCCCATGGAATGTAAGTAAAACGTAGTGTTTGTCACCAATAAATGGTAATACTAAATTTTTTTGGTTAGTTTATTCCTGTACACCACCACAGGGGCTGCTTTTTTATAGATTTGTAATGCTTGTGCTCTAGTCTGGGCAGTGTGTTGAGCTGTGGAGTAACTTCCAGTGGTTCTTGAGTGCATAGAGAATGTTCTATGTTCTGTGCTGTGCAGGGTGTGCAGACCTGGCAGGGCAAAGGAATGCAAAGTAACGTGGGTACAGTTTGTTATTTGTGCCACAGTGTTAGTGCAGCTGTGTTAATGGGAGCTCAAACTGGACTTTAAAGTGAAACTTAAAAGTTCGCTTAAACGAGGAACCTGGCCCAGCCAGTGGATGGGACTCCTCGAAGTAGAGACTTTAACTCTGTTTCCTTGTTTGCTTGTAAGCTGAGTCACAGCCTTGCCTTGCCTCAGCGATGCTGGGGGCAGTGCTGCAGAGCAGAGCTTGGCTCCTGCAGCAGCACTGGCCCCAGCCCTGGCCCCGCAGGCTGACTCGTGTCGGTGTCTCGTCCAGTGTGAGCTACGGTCAGTGTTTACGTACCTGTGACCTGCAGGAGCAGTTCCTACACCTGTGTGCAGCGCCCACGGGACCTTCTGCCACAGAGGGCAGTTCCTGCAGGTGCTGTCTCAGAGCTAAATGTCTTGGCCATTTTATTTGTATCATCCAAAGCAATCGGGCCACAGGAACTGCAGACCAGATTGCATTGAATCACGTTGGGTGTGATCATTATAAGCTAAAAACCCCCAAACATTGTAAAGGTTCTTTTGGTTTTAATTTTTTTTACATTTGTAGAACTAAAATGCTGTACATTTAAAAATTAAAAGAAACTTGCTAGGCTGAGGCTTTGTATTGCAAATTTTTCCAACTCAGAAACTCCTTACTAAACCACTCCTATTGGAAAGCAGGGGCCCAGGTTCTCCCTAACTTCATCTGCTGCACTTGACTTTTCTCCTCAGATGGGACTAGGGCCTGCTCTTGGGACTCTTCTGCAGCAGTCACTTGTGGCTAATGCTGTGTTTTATAGGAACCTGGATTAAGGCACTTTGGCACAGGGAGCTGTTCAATGCTGTTAAACACCCTGATCCCCTCTTGGGCCTGTGTAAGAGAAGTGTCTCCTCTCCCAGACCTTGCTGCAATCACAGCCTCCTGGTGGGATGCTCCGTGGCACCGTGTGGATTCCGGGTAAGCTGACATGAGCTCTGGATAAAGGTGGGGCTTTGCCTGAGTATTACAGTCCCTTGCTTTTCCTGTTGTCTCCTCTGTGCCTGATGCAGCAAAGGCAGAAGACACAACTGAAACAGTGTTCTTGTTTCTCCTCAGAACTGCCCCCCTTATTGCCCCAGCCTTTTATTGCAGCCATTCTGCACGCAGAGCTGCCCAGGGCAGAGCAGGGAGGGCTGGGCTCACCGTCTTCCACTCCTGGTTTCAGTGCCTGAAGGCCTGACTCCCCAAGGAAGAAATATGACTTTGTGATCCATCAGTCTTGGTTTCAGGATTAAGATCTGAAAGAATTTGTGCCAAATTTTTTGGGAATGTTGACCTGCAAGATAGCTAAAATGCACCTTTTAACTCTTGTAAAAGGCTCTGTAGGAGAGCCAAATGGGAATGGGAAGCAGCCTGGAGCCATAGCAGTAATCCATTCTATGAATTTTGTGTTTGGGGTTTTTCCTATTCTAAAAGAACAGTGTATGTGATTTGGCAGAAGCACATGAAGCTTTTTTCCCAGCCCCCATCAGTGTGCTGACTGTTTTATTTTGACTATCACAGTGAAGCTGCTGACCCAACAGTTCAGGGAGATCTTGTCATGGCTTTCTTGATGCCTTTTTTTTTAATAAAGTCTATTTGCTGGAAAATCACCATCTGTATTAGAAATGTCAAGAATATTGTGGGCATCTAGTGCTGATTTTCTGGTTTAGGTTATTGTGTTGGGAAAGCAGAGGTTGTATCCCAACTGACTATGAAGAAATCCAAGCTTTGGTTTTGATTTACATTTAATCTAACAAGGCCTTGTTTAGCAATTCAAGAACGTTTCATTTTTTCCCGTCTCCCTTGCTCAGAGAAAAGAATGGTTCTGTGCTGGCACTCGTGAGCTGGCACATGGGAGATGCTGGCAGAATCCCTGAGGGCTGGGAGAGACTACAAATACATTTTTCGGGGCTATGGTACTTAAAAAAGAAACAAACGTGTCTTTTAGCCATTTACCCTAACCCTGGGCACGCCTGTGAGTCTGGGCAGGGCACAGGAGGGTCCCCTGATGCCCCGGGATGGGCTGTGGGGCACCAGAGCACCCGCTGAACTGCAGGGAACAAGGATGAGAACTGGGACTGGAGACGTTTGCTGCCTCTTGAGGAACTTCCTGAGTTCAACAAGCCTGAGTGAGCTGAAGTCATTTAGCTAAAGATATTTTCCACCTGGTTTTGGCAAGGGGAATAAAACCCAAATGTAAAATTGAATAAATTTAATACTAAGTTCTGCTGCAGCTGTTGACTATCTCAGATGTCCCCACTTTCCCTTCCTTGCCAAGCTAGGCAACACAAATCATGTTTACAGTTCCTTTTGTGTTGTGCATGTGACAGGGGTTTGCAGTGTAACAAGATTAGTTTTCCCTGTAATCCTCTTTAAATGTCCTTCCTTTGATTGTCTTTTCATCTTTTGGTGTTCTGGTACTTGGATTAACAGCATTGAGATTTATTCCACAAGTCCTGTTTGATAAGCTGCTTTCAAAAACTATTTGCCTACAAACACACTTAATTTGGAAAAAGCATTTTAACAGGAGCTGAATTAAGCAGTGTGTATTTTACAAACAGAAAGAAAAACAAAGCATGGAGCCATGACAGGATTCTGAGCCAGTCTGGACCAGAGCTGCTTCCTGCAGACACAGCTCTTCCTCCCTGTGTTTAGTCCCAGTTGCTGTAATGGCTTTGTTCCTCTCCCTGCCCGTGGCCCTGCGTGACTCCATTTCAACCCCGTCTCTTCAGCTGGTGTTCCAGAGACAGAAGTTCCTGCTTTCCCCTGCTTTTTTCGCTCGGGATCTGGCGGTGCAGCTCCTGCGGAGCACCGGGGCGAGCGGCCGTGCCTGGCGGGGCTGGCCGAGCACGGAGCTGCACCCGCTGCTGTGCGGGGCTCGGGGAGCACCTTCCAGCGTGTTCAGGGCTGGCATGTGGCAGCGTTCACACCCCCTTTCCAAGGTGAATTTTTAGCTATAAAAATCACCACTCACGGCAGGGCTTGGGTTACAAACTGGGCTGTTTTCATTCAAGACACATCCTTTGCTTTCTATTCCATACATCACGTTACTCAGTGGCAGACTATTTAACGCAACATAATTTACCTGTCTAAAGCACCTAAAAGCCAAGAACCTGTGATGTGTACGCCAGACAGGGGCAGGTCCCCCGGCACAGCCCCGAGCAGGGGCTGAGCGGGCAGGCCCGCCGGGCGGCTGCGGCTCTGGGCTGGCGGGGAGCACGGCCGCGATGGATGCTGGGCTGCAGCGGCTCGTGCCTTTGGACAAGTCACTGAATATCTCTTAACTGCTGTTTTTTATTTTATTTTGTAAAAGAAAATTAAGTGTCCAAAGCCACGCCCGCCGATCCCGGTAAAGGATACCAAACGTACCGAGTCCCCGGGTTCGGCTGCTCGCCCCCCGGCCGCCTTCACCCGCCCACAGCGCAGCCGGACCTGGCCATGCGGCACAGCGCCCGCGCCGCGCAGCACCGCGAAATGGCG
>VXBC01007856.1:456244-481444 GCA_013399945.1 Ploceus nigricollis
GCGGTGTCCCCAGAGCAGCCGTGACAGAACCTCCTGGGGCATGGGGAGCCGGCACAGACACTGCTTGGGCTGTAGCAGCCATGGGGACAGAAAACCCCGTCAGAAAATCTCTTACTACAGTGCTTTGGTAAGAGGTGGGGATGAGGAGGTTTAACTCTGAATTTAAAGCAGCCTGACTTTTGCTGGCCCTGGTCGGCTCCCGAGTTTGTCTGCTGGATGATTTGGATGAGGAGATGGAGGTCGGAATTGTGTTCTGGATGAAGGCTGGCGCGCAGCTGCTCCTGTGCAAGGAGAGCTCCCTGCACAGCAGAGCCACAGCGTGCCCACGCTCGGCGCCGTGCTGGGGGGGCTCTGCAGGGCAGGGGCCAGGCACAGCTCCCCCTTCCATCAGCTGCAGCAGAAACAGACCTTGCTGTTGGTACTTGTGTGACTTTCTAAACTGAAGCCTGGAGTCACTCACTGGGCTGGTATGTTTAAGCAAATGTTTACTTTTCTCAAACAGATCTGTTTCTTGGTGCCATGAGCATTTGAGAGAAAAACAGCACAGATTATTTCTCTGTCTGATGTTGCTTTTAATAGAAATTTTCATACTCAGGGAGAGTTTTAACATTTGTATTCCCAAAGATCCAGGCATATTTTGACTGCATGGTGATTATTTTATTCTTTCTAGACCCATATGTTAGCTGCTGCATTAGTTTATAGCAAGGCACAGCCCATTACTGATTGCTGCTTCCACTTGCTGTGTTATTTCCTCTCTGTTCAGTGATAAGATTATCTGACACATCAGCTGTGTTGACAGGCTGGACGTTACCATGGACAGCCAGTGAAGCACAACTTGAGTTTGTGACCACCCAAGGAACATCCAGATTTTGTGACCCTTAGACTGCTTCAGGCAGTAAGAAGACTTTGTTTTGAAGCAGAGCATTTCTGTCTCCTACAGCATCCACTGTTTTAAACAGATGTTCTGCAGCTATAACTTTTAGGCTATAGACTCTTCCACACTTCTTGGCAGATCCCTTGCAGTGGTGAAGATGTTACTCAGGTCAGTGCCTGTGGTTTTCTGCTGGTGTGGTCTAGATGTGACCTCTTTCGTCGTTCAGATGGGAACGGCGTCATCCCATTTTGGGAAAAGAACCAAAGAAAGCTCTTGTTTCTCTGTGATGTCCAGCTACTGAGCAATAGCTGTGAGGTCTGTAGGCAGCTCTGGTCATTCAGCCAAACGCTTCCTTTATCATCCACAGCACAAGTCACCTGACTTGTGAATTCCTGAACTTCTTGACAATTCTTGTCAAGAACTGCCGGTAATCCCCACACTGTAGAATGTGTTTTGGGACTCATGGGCCAAGTCCTGCAGGCAGCACAATGAAAGGGGATCCTACCACAAGTCCCAGAGAGCTGCACTTGGTTGTCTGCCTGTGTAAACTTGTGAGATCCCGGGACAAAGACAGTTCCAAAAAACCTGGAGGAAAAGGTGCAATTAACCTGTTCTCCCCAAAGGTTACCATCCTCTGCTTGTATTGCTCTTAGAACTCCTATGGTGACCAACTCTGCTTTTCATCAACAAAGAATGCCCCTTTTTATACAGCAGCGAACACACACTGGTGTTCCCAAGGACATCCCTGCAAGCTGTTCTGCTCCTGAACCTCTCCCTGTATGACAGACTAGCCACATTTCCTTTCTGTAAAAGCACACTTGCTTGGCTTCTCACAGGGCCAGCAGACCCAGCCAGACTTGGCACTTTGTCTTGCAAGAAATCTTTTGCTGGGCTGGTGGTCCAGCGTGTCTTGGGCCATGTTTCCTTGGCATCTTTAGAGCCTGTCAGGGTAAAAAAAAAAAACCAAACCCTAAAAAATCCCCAGGGCTACATCAAACCAGAACAAGGGAGAGCTGCTTTCACTCTGGGAATGTAAGATAAGAAACAAAGTTTGCTCTCAGGAGCTTGCTCAGCATCTCCTTCTGAGATGCCTGGACTGAGATCCAATTTTCCTAACCACACAGGGCCAGTCAAAATTGCAGTATTTATGTAGACCCATAGCTTTCTGAAGCTAATTTTCATTCAGTCTGTGTATCTCAGAATAACGTGAAGGTGCTCCTCCTAGCCCAGCCGTTGGCAGGGGGGTGCGGAGCACGGCAGCGCGAGTGCTGGCCCTGGGAAGTGTGCTCTGTTACTGCCCCTCCGGGAACTGCGCCAGAGCCGCCCGCCTCTGGCTGGGTGAGCGAATTAGCTGAGAGACGCAATCGCCCTGTGAATGTCCTTCCTGCTCTAGGTCAAGAACGAGACATGCCTTGGTTAAATTACTTACCCGAGGTCATGCAGTAAGTGACTCATTGGCAGAGGCAGGAATTAACATGGTATCTTTAAATTCCAACTTCCCAGACCCCATAGTTACTGATTTCTAGCGCTCTTCTCTTTCCTCTCCCAGCCTTTATGCCTCTTGCTCACTGAAAGATTTGCCACACGTGCGATTTCCAAGGTGACAATACCTGACCACTGCCAAGAAAATGAGATGCCTGTTCTTTGCTGCAGGCATCTAGTGATATACAAAGAACCTAACTTTCTATTTCTTATCTTTTTTGAACATTTTACCGTGTTATACCCAAGCCGATGCAGTGCCAGGTCTCCTCTGTGCCCATGCCTCCACAATTGTACATGCTGAATATGTTAACCTGTCCTCTCATGTTATTTTCTGTTTTTCTAGAAGCATCTTTGCTGCAGTTTCCTTGAAATGGAAACACTCTGTCCATACCCAGTCTTAGTACAATAGCATAATTACTTGCAAAAACAAAAGTCAGTGGGTGGGTTTTATAAATCCCAGTTCAGTGTTCAGCAAGGTATAACATCTGTTGTGATCAATATTTTAGAGCAAGCCTCTTTGATTAAAAAGTTACAGTAAAGCCCTTTGCTTTGTACTGAATAGCTAAATAATTCACAGGAGTGGCTGTAATCTCTCAAAGCTTCTTGCATTTCGAATTAAGAAGAAAATTCAGGGTAATTCTGTAGAGAGGTAGCATAGCCAGCTGGATCATTCTCCTTAGGAGCTGCTGTACTGGCAGTGAAGTACTTCCCATTTTTAATGGCTCCTGAGGTGTGCTGGAGTCAAATCCGGCAAAAAAAATTGGTCTCCTTTATCGTCTGTTTTTGATGATAATGTGTCCATGATCTGGTGGGGAAATGCCACCAGTGAGGGCTGAAGAGCTTTTGGTTTGATGAAGAGCTTTCGGTTTGATGAGTGCCCAGGAAGGGGCCGGGGTGCGCGGCCAGCGCGAGTGGCCCCGGGAGCGGCAGGAGCGGGCTGCCCAGGTGAGCGACTGCGGCCCCGGCCCCGCCGGCCCCCGCTCGCTGCCGGCTCCGCCGGGCTCAGCGGCGCTCGTGGGGGAGGCGGAGGAGCCTGGAGGAGGACTGCTGAGAGCTGCCCAAAACTATGGGACAGGTCTGAAATAAGGAAGGATGTACTGAGCTATGTCCAAAAGTGTTGTTTCTGCAGCAGGCATTTCACTGGCATCATTCCTGTAACGTTCCACATCCCCGCTTGTTGCTCTTCCTGTAGTTATCCCCTGTGTCGTATCTCAGTGGAGTGCCTGGAGTGGCTGTGCAGAGCCCTGCAAGACAACCTACCGCGTCCGGATGAGGCACATCATCCAGGAGCCCAGGAACGGCGGAGAAGCATGTCCTGCTCTGGAGGAGAGGGCTGGCTGTGTAGAGTACTGGACTCGGCAAGGAACAGAGTGCCTACAGTCCCTGGGTAAGGCCACTGAAAAGTCGTGGGGAGGACTCTGGTCTGGGTCAGCAGAGCTGTTTTTTCTCTGTTTGAAGAATTGCTTTTAGATACTGGTATGTTTGCCATGGGCCTGCCTGGGCTAATTGAGAACTGAGCTCTTCACACAGGAGCTTAGGCACGTCCTTCCCAGGACAGTGGTGGAAGTGATGCCTACCATTTGCTGTGCTCTCACTTATACAAGTGCAAATCTCTGGAAATTTTGGTAAGATTGTCAGATTTACGGCTGTTTAAAACTTCTGTAAGTGGGTGTTGCACACTTTTCTTTTTCATTTATATATATATATATATANCTGCAATGATAAGAATATGCCTTCTCTGCACTGGAGCAGAGTGCAGGCAAGGGAGACCTCCAGATAATTTCTGGAGAAAAAGCATGGGTTTAGTTTGTTCAAATCAGGTTTTCATGGAATGCCTTTACTGATTTTTAGAAGAATTGCTTGTCATTTTGGTTGGTATTTTGGGGTTAAAATCTGTCCAGTCTGGATGTCAGCTACAAGTGACTTCTTCAAACCTGTTGGGAGCTGGCATTAAGCAGATATTGCCTCCCCTCTGTCTTTGGGTGTTCCCGTAAGTAGGCTTACTCTGCTCAGGCAAAAATCTGGCAGCTATACAGATTCTCTTCTCACTGGAATGGTTGACAGTGATAGATAGTATGAAAATACAAAGTTAGAATTGTTTTTGTCTCCTGCTAAAGATAAAGCCCTATGACATTAAAAGCCCATCTTTTCTGTTTAGCAGACATAACGAGCCTTGGAGCAGCATTGCCACTGACGCTCTGTACCCTTTCTCTTTGGTATACACAGTGCCAGCATTAATAACTGCGGGAGGGTTTGGAAAAGCCAGGAAGAAAAGAGCTGCAGCTGATGGCAGTGAAAGGGCAGGGTAAGTTGGAGGCTCAGCTCAGGGACTCAGCTCTACTCCACCCACAGAGTCGCTCTGGATGCAGGAGGGAGATGATCATGAGGAAAACCTTTACAGGCCAAATCTTAGCTCCTGTCACAACCTGCTCTACAAAATCCATTCTAAGTAACTGAGAGGAGACGATAGAGGAAATGTGGCTCAGCAAGTGGGTACCACACTTGGAATTAGATTAGTCAAATGCCTGAGCAGTCTGTGTCCCTACTGGTAAAAACAGATGCCAGTCATACCTGATATTTTTAATATGTTAGCTGAAAGCCTCAGCAAAGTAGTTTTATTCCCTATTTAACCTTGTCAAAATGCAGGTACACGACATGTTCTGCTCTTAATGAGCTTGGACGGGAGGATCTTTTGGTTTGGTTTGGTTTTTCTTAATTAGTGGTCTGTGGTGTTGCAGGTGAGTGTGGCCCTGGCAGCGCCGTGCAGGGCTGCCTGGTGTTTGAGCTGAGCCCTCGTTGGGTTGCAGGTACTGTGTGGAGTTCCAGCTGGTGGCCCTGGCGCCGGGCTGCCTGCACAGCCAGCCCTCGGGCCTCAGGGAGGGCCGCACGGTCTGCGTGGAGTGCCAGCCGCCAGCCCTGCGGCCCCCGAGGCAGCGCTGCCGCGGTGACGGCACCGGCAGCCAGCAGTAAGAGCTTTACCTCTTGTTTCATGTGGGATTTGTTATTCTTCTCCCTTGAGTCACTTGTTTCGGGGTCACAGTGCACTGCATGCAGCTCTCAGGAGAAATTAGGGGTCTTGGGGCTACCTGTGGGCAGCTCTCTGCACAGGGCAAGAGCTGATCCAGCTGTGGTAGCTGTGCTTCTCCAGAGGCCAGGGCTGGGGGATACTGATGTGAGAAATTTCCTTAAACCACTGAATGATAAAATCTGGGAAGGGGCACAGTGCTACAGAAAAATATCTGTTCCTGTCACTCTTAGGTTTTACTTCACATTAGTACAACCTTTAGGCCTCTCTGTGGCTGCTGCTGCTGCTTTACAGTGGTAGAGAGGAAGAATCGGGCCCATGGAGTAAAAATGGATGTTATCAGACTAAATGGGATTTACTGGGTGATTTAAAAATGGATGTTATCAGACTAAATGGGATTTACTGAGTGATTTAAGCCCTGTTGTACCCCATGGTGACTGCCCTGCAGTGGAGGTGCAGCTCATTTTCTCTCACCTGTAATGACTGTGTTTCAGGAATCAGCTGTTGCACTGGCAGGCGGTGGGGAACCATCGATGCAAGGGAACCTGGAGGAGAATTCGCCAACTGGACACTTGTTCCTGCCCTTCTGCTCACAGCTTCTTGTTCATCTGACTTCTCCTGGCAGTGCCAGCAGGCCCCAGTGTGCGGCAGCACGGGAGCCCCAGCCAAAGCAGGGACTTCTCCCTCTCAGAGGCTTTGCTTTCCCTGCCTTTCCAGAGGGCGCTGGCTGTACAGGGGCACCTGGAATCCTCTCTGGCTGGGTGTGCTCCTCAATTTCCAGGGAAATCAGGCTGGCTGGGAAGTGCCAATCTCTTTTTTCCTGAGAGAATCTTGTCTGACCTTGATGACTTCTTGCAATTCCTCCTTTCTTGAAAGGAATGAGAATTTACCAAATAACAAATCAAACAAAAAAGGCCATAAGAAGCCAGGTTTAATTATTTTTTTTTGAAGTCTTAATGAAGAATCAACAATGCAAAATAAATTCATCCAAGTGCCTTCCTTTTGTGGCAACAGCACTTTGTGGATACTTCCTGCTTGTGCTTGTGTGTCTGTTCCTTCTATTTTCATCCTCCCTGGTCTCATAATTTCATTTAGCCCTCAGTCTTACAGAGGGTTGATCTTGTGCTGCTGAGGTAATGACAGAACTTAGAAATGTACTTGTCAAATCTGTGAGAATAGGGACGAACTGGTCCTTGGACTTCAGCTTCAAGGAACATCTCTAAATGCAATGCAGTCCTGGGGCTCTAAATAGGAAATCAGCTCAGCTGTGCCAGGAGGGCTGACTATAGCCTTGTGTTTTTGACTGGGAAATACTTGAAATACTGGAGATATTCTCCCAATGTCTGTTGGTTTGAGTAACCTGTGTGGTTCCATGTCTTTAGCTTCTTAACCTGATTTGTTCCAGACAGGTCATTCCATTTGTCACAGCCAGGTGAGTGGCTGGGGCTGGCTCCAGCAGAGTTTTAATGCTCAGCTCCAGCTCTAGTCTGGAACTGGATCACAAACCCCTGTATGTAATGACCATGGTGAAGGTCTTGCAGGGAGACATCAAGGGGCACTGTGGATTTGTGCTGCAGATGCTGAGGTGTGTGTGGGGCCAGGAGAGCCCTGGAAGCACCTGATGCCTTTGGCCAGTGCAGGGGGGATTTGAGAGCAAGGCTCTGCTTCTCATTGTGTGCTACAAGCTGTCTGTGAATTAAAGACTCACAGGGGTTGATATCATCCCAGAGGAGGAAGATTTTAAGGGAAAAAACCAAAAGGTCTTGTATTTCACAGTGTAACATAGCCTGCCTTTAACTTGTGGCCCGCTCAGGAACACCTGCTGGTGTGTGAGTAGGGGGGTGTGACCCTGGAGCTGGGCTGGGAATAAATCACTGGAGCATGTCATTTTGGTTTCTGCAGTGAGGATCTCTGTCCAGCTGAAAGCCAGTTTCATTTCTTGGTGGTCTGTATGAGAATAGCATTTTGTCACTGGAAGATTTTCTTTGTCCTACAGAAGCCCCTTATGGAGCCATCAGCTCCTAAAGAGGGCAGGTGATTAATTTCAGGAGCAGAGTGGAAACAGCTATTGGAAAAGTTTTTAATTTTCAAAATCTACCCAAACTGGTCATGGGAAGCCCTGCTTTTACCACATTTTTGCCACATTCTTTCAGAACTGAGTACTGAAGCTATAAAGATGCAGCTTTTGTGTAGTAGTTTTTAAAAAACTAGTCTTCCACAAGGGTTTTCTTTGCTGCTGCCTCATCCCTGAGAGCTGATAACATAAGGTCTTATCAAGAGCTACTGTTGGTGGCATGGTAGGACTGCCAGGCCTTTCCTTCTTTCACTGTGGCCTAGAGATGCTGGAGTATGAAAGATTTAGCCCCCAAGGGACCCTCACAGCAGCTGTGTTTCTGCACAGACTGTCACTTGATGGCACAAAACATTGCAAATATCTCTGCATCAGCACATCCTAAAAAGGGCTGTGCAGTGTGCTGGCTTCACCTCCACACCTTGTGCGACTGTACAAACAGATCCTGTTGGTAAATTCCTGGGGGAAGTGTGTGTGAGAGAGCAGGAGTGAGCCTTTTGAGTAGAAGAAGGTAATGAAGTTGTCAGATCCCTTTCCCTGCAAAGGAAAATTAGCTCATGGTGTTGACACATACTGGGTCCTGCCTGTTTCCCTTTAGGAGTTTTATCACCATCATTATGATCTCCGTAATTTCTACTACCTGGGTTTTGGAAAAAGGGAAACTTTGGAAATCCAAGGCAAAATACTCCTGAAAAATGGCTTTGTACAGTAAACAAGCAGGGCAGCCTGGCGTGGAGGAGAGGCTGCTCCCCGAGGATGAGCCGTTCCCATGACAACGCTGAAAACCTTCCAGCACTGGTTATCAGCAGCAGAACGTCTCCCCCAGCAGAGCACAAGGCCAGGAGTGAGTCCTGTCCTGCAGAGATGCTCCTGCTGGGCTGCCAGGGGCAGCAGTGCCCTGGCACAGTCACACACACACAGAGATACACACACACAGACACAGACACACAGATACACACACACAGACACAGACATACACACACACACACACACACAGATACACAGACACAGACACAGACACACAGATACACACACACAGACACAGACATACACACTCACACACACAGATACACTCACACACACACAGCCTGGCTCTGGGGAAACAGCAAACAACGCAAAGCGCCCGACTCGGATTTATGCAAAGGCAAAATTAAGCTCAACTGATGCTCCTACACTTCCTCCTGCTCTCCAGCTGAGGATCTCAATTCGTAATGATGGAAAGTCAAGGAAAAAATCCAGATCCTTTCACAACCTGCTGAAGAACCCATGTGATTTTCTTTTGCAGAGAAATCTTTCATTGACATGGGATGGAGAAAGAGCGAGGCCATGGAGGAACTGTGCTTTTCCTCACCCTAACCCTGTAATGTCCAGCCTGGGATTAAGCAGTTTTCTTCTGCATTTGAAACAGAAGGTGTATAAAGACCATTTTTTACATGGTATCTTCATAGGCCCATCAGCTCCCTGAGTGTCCTGGTACGTGGGATTGCATTCATCTGAAGAATGAGGATCTCCTTCTTTCCATAAGGAAAGAGCCCTTGCACATTTAGAAACAAGAGATAAAATATGCCCAGAAATGGAGCCAAAGGTAAAGAAAAAGAAGAACAAAAAATTTAATTTTCTTAAATAGCTGTGTTGTTCTAATAACAAACTGTTCCTTTTGCGAGTTCAGCATATTCTGCTGGAATGGTAGGAGTTAGCAATACTTCTCCATAACTGAGACTATTCTGTTATCTCTAGCTTTCCAAACATTTTTTTGTCCTTTATTCTTAATTTTGAGTATTTTGAGTCTTTAAATATTAAGATCACTGACTCTCTCTTCTTTTTTTTTTCTTTTTTTTTTTTTTTTTTTAATCTTTTTTTCTTTTTCCATTTCTTTTGAAAAGAACACTCATCCCCCAAAAGGTTTGAGTAGCAAATGTTCATTATTGCTACCTGGCCTTATCTGAAAATGTCAATAATTTGATATCAGGCTCAGCACTTTGATGTCTCACAAGCAGTGCCAGCTGCAGCAGGGTGGCAAGGCTGGGACCCTGCTGCCCTGTTCAGCTCCTGGCCCCTTACAAACCCCCAGGACTGCAGCTCTTCTCTTCTCTGTTTCATCTTCTCAGCTGTCAAACCTCACCATTCCTGTGCAAGGCTCAGGGCCCCTCAGGAGCTGCTCTGGATGCTCATCCTGTCCTGCATCTACGTGCTGCAGCAGCTCCTCCAGCCTCTCCACTGATCTCATTAAAGCTCTGGTTTTAGCAGTTGGGGATTTGTAATTTTTTTTGTTGTTGTTGCTGCTACTGCTGGTTTTCTGCATCACCACTCATTCTTATAATTAAAGTGACAGCTCTTGAACTAGTGTGTCAAAACAGCATGATTTAGTCAGAAGAGTACTGGGAAGATCATCTCTAATCAGACAAGAGTGATTCATGTTTAACTAGGTAAAGGCAAACCCTAGATCCTGCTGGCACCTGGAGAAGCTTCCCCCAGGACAGGGTGTTGGTAGCAGCTTGAATGCCTGGGCCCCACTGCTTGGGGTTTATGATGGAAACTGTTTAACACACGGATTGTGTTTGTGTCAGGGCTGCAGCTGGACAGCTCTGAACCTTAGCAAAGCTCTTCAGACTGGTTTTCTAGAAGCTGTAAGGAAAAAACCAGAAAAGAAACGTAAAGGAAATTATTTTGGTCTGAAAAAGAGTTGATATTTCCAGGTTGGCTGAAAATTCATTCTTTCCAGAAGTCCCAGCTCTTTGTTCCTTGGTCTCTTGGCATCACAAACCAGGTATGCCAGTCCTGAAGGAGTCTCAGTTCAGAAATCTCAAGTGTGGGTGATGTTTGCAGCCACAGGAATGTTAATCTCCCCTGTGGTGTAAGTGGGGCAAGAGGGGCACAGAGCTGGGCAAGCATCCCGCGAGCCTCTGACTCTCTGCTTGCTCCTACTCCCAAGCTTAATCTTGGTCGAGTTCTGACCCTTCCTCCTGCTCTTTCTGCTCTGTGCTCTGCTGGCAGCAGTCCACGGGGCTGTGGATACCACAGTACATGTGTATCTGTCTGTGTGTCCTTACTGTCTGTGTGAGATGCCCTGGGACTCCATGGCAGCTGCACATGGGGATGCCTTTAAATCAATCCTGCTTACAGTGGCTGGTCTCCAGCATCCTGGTCTGTAGGGTACAAGCATCCTGGATTAATGGCAATATTTTTATATTGCCTTAAATAAACTTCCATTCTTGACCAGAGTGTTTTACTTCATTACATGGGAATGTTAAATGCAGTATTTATCTGCAGAGCTATGCAATCTTATAATAACAACATTTGATGCTGCTTAGATTAAAGGGCTCTGGTTTCAAGGGCAGAAAGGATTTCTAGCTGGAAGGAACCAGCCCTTTAGTGCTTAGGTACCACACAGCAGGAACCTGAGCTGGCAGTTCATTTTCCAGGAAAGTTTCTAATGCTGAAGTCACTGACCTTTGTGAGAAGATCACTGGAGTGACAGACTAGTGCTGGTCCAGCAGGCACCTCCTGTGCTGCTCCTGCTCCTGATTTCAGCACTTGTGACCTGAGCTGAGAAAGAGGAGTGAGTGGGGTGTGCATCTGCTCTTTACACGTGTGCTGCCCTGTGAAGGTCACTGAACTGGTGCAACAGCTGAGGTAGTGCAGTGGCTCCAGGAGCAGCTTTGGGCAGCCTAAGTGCTGCTAGGACCTCTGCCAGGATGGAGGTGAATATACATGGCACACTTGTGAATTGCTCAAAGAACTTAGTGGGTGGGAGAGGAAAGAAAAGGGGGTGGCAAGGATGCCTTTTTCTCCTATGCTCTCATACAGTGGAAAGCTGATGACTGGGAGCTATTGAAATGCTTATAATTGCCTCATTAGAGACAGAAAATGTAATTAAAAGAGATAGCAATCTCCCTCCAAACTCCAAACATTGCAGTCTAGCTTTGAAAGCAATTTTGGCTATTAGCACAGGTGGTAAAGTCCCAGCAATTGAACCCAATCTAATTGCTGTGTCAAACCACTAAGGAGAAAAAATGAGTTCCCTTCCAGATGCCACCAGACACATCTGCTGTGGGGAGGGGGCACAGGAGGGAGCCCCTGAGGGTGGGCACCCCAAGGAAGAGCAGAGGGCTCTGTCTCTGCCAGGGGGCTGTCCTGGCCCTGCAGCCCAGATGGCATTGAGAGCACTGACTGCCCTGTGCATGAGCAGCTCAGCCGAGTGCTCTCCCAGACAACAAGGAAATCACTCACACATTTTTCTTGTTTTGCTTAGACATTGAAGTTTCAATTCCTCATCCCAGCAAAAAGAGCATTCCTTAAATTGTCAGCAAAGTTGAGATGTGTATGAGTGGGACAGCTGGGCAGAAGCTCCACTCTCACCATCAGTGTGACCCTTCCCTCTCTCCAGGCCACAGGAGTGGCTTGGACAGCTGGGCCCCTTCTGTGCAGAACCAGGGGCGTTCATCCAGGGTTGCAGTGGGCAGCCAGGGCAGGTGCAGTTAGTTCAGAGCTTTTGGTGCTCTTCAGGACTTTCTGAAAGGCCTTCAATTCTTCAGAGCCTTACAGAGATTACAAGAAATTTAGTTTTGTATTTCTCAGACATTATGAGGTTGACCAAAATATTTGGCATGTGAAGTTTGACTCAACACCTCATGTATTTCCTTTGAGAGAAAATCTACAGAACTCTGCCCTCTCTCATTGAGTTGAATGTATTGCTTTTCTTCTGGGACCAAAATGAAAAGTACTGAAGTGCAGAGAAAAAAAGTCTTTCTGGGTCTTCCTTACCCCATGAAAAATGGAGCTGTAGGAATCACTGGGGGTGAAAGCAGTCCCTCTCCCCAGGTCCCCCCTGGCTTAGTGCCAGCCGTGTGTCCCTGCTGGGAGAGACTGGCTGCTCCCAGCACTGCTTCTGTCTCCCAGCAGTGCTTCTGTCTCCCAGCCGCAGCTCTGGTGCTCGTGCTCCGGCAGCCAGAGGCCACCTCTGACTGTCCTGCTGCTCCTCTGCGAGCTGGGGTCAGGAAACCCTGCCCAGAGAACCATGAGTGAAGTATGAGGACTGGTGGAAGGGACCATCTTATGGTAGCTGAGAGTTCACCTCTGTCTCCACAGTCTCCAAGACCTCCTGTCTCAGCTTTGCAGCCTGGAGAGTGCTGAAGGAGTTGGGAAGGAAGCAGTCCACAAGGAAAGTAAAACAGCTAATTTTTTGTTTCATTTCCTCAGAAATAAGAGAAGATTTTTGCAGCTAATGAATTATTTCTGAAAACACTAGTATGAGCTGCAGGCAACATTAGCTTCAAGTTTCCCAATGAGAAAGAATCACTTATCTACTGTTTTAAAATCCCACTGTATTTTCATTTGCTATAGCTCAACTCTAACATGACTGGAGGTCTGGAAAGAGGCCAGAAGAAGTTGCCATGTTTCCAACAGATTACTGTCTCCTCAGATGAAGCACTGGAAAGCAGTTCCTGGATCCTATTTAAGCCTGGGGCTACCAATTATCTCAGCAGAGAGGCTCCAGAGCCCTTCGTTAGCGCTGGGGCTGGGTGATTCCAGCTAAGCAGAAAAATTGGTTGTGTCAGAGGTTAAATAGCTCTGCTGCTGCTTAAAACCAGGTTTGCTCTGGACTTCAGAGGCACTGGGGTTTCTGCCTCCTTTTGAAAGAAACCCTATGGCAAATCTGGAGGCAAAACCCAGCCAGGAATGTGGACTGGAATGTAGTGACCGACCAGCAGATGATCCCCTCCCTGTCCCAGGGGAGCAGGTGATGGTTTGAAGTCCCACCTCCCACCCAGGGCTGAGGCTGGGGCACAGGGAAGAGGGGAGGTGCTGCTCGGGCAGAGTCTCCAGGGTTGTGTTGGCTTGCCATGGCACTGCTCAGTGACTGAGGGATGTATCATCTGAGAGAAAAAGAGGAACAGATGGTAGAAGGAGTTACAGTGGGAGGAAAACCCAATTAGAAGTCCCAGCCTGGTTTGTGTTGGGGATATGGATCTTATACCTTAAGTAACAGCCAGGAAAAGAGAGATACCAGGCTTTGTCACTCATGGTGGAGAAAATTCTTGTTCCAGGCAGAGAATGATAAGAAAAAAACTTTGGTGAAGTTTCTAGGAGATTCTTCTCTGAAGGAAGAGTAAATGAGGGAGATATACAATAGGTGAGATGGATTTACTATGTCCAGTGTGTGGGCTCAGTATTCCAACAGAGGTTTTTTAGCTTCCCCCTCCTGGAAGAATGTTTAACAGTTAAAAGAGCAGCCTGAGATTTAGAAGTCTGGGGAATATCCCAGATATTCCCCAAGGAATACCCCTGGGAATATCCCCAGCCTCTCCTGGCATAAGCACCTTGGCCTCAGTCTTGGAGGGGGTCACCTGCACCCTGTTTTGGCTATCCAGAAGTTAATTTTCAGAAGCAGAGAACGTTCTCCGAGCTGGAGATGCTGTGCAGGTGGTGCTGTGCAGGTGAACTGCGTTTGTGGGAGGGCAAGGAACACAGTACATGTTCTGGAAGCAGGATGAGGGACTGAGCAAGAAAGAGTGAGAGATTTCTGGTTTTATTCCCTAATAAAAGGGCTATGGAATGAAATAAAAATAATAATTCCTGAATAACACGAGATATGGGAGGATTAATGTATTTTTGCTCATTCTTTCTCACTCTGTGGGTTTTTTCCATTAAATTATATTTCTACCTGGTGCTACACTCTTAATTACCTTGCTGAATACACCATATAGGTCTCAGATCACTGACTAATGCTGATAAATTATTATTATGAAACAGAAATGTGTTTTCTGAGGGGTGCTCAGGAACAAAGGTCAGAGCTGAATACATGACCACAGCTCAGGCATTCCTCATGGTTACATTATGACCAAGTCAGAAACTCACAGAAGCAACCCTGGTAGAAAGGACTGCCTGTCCTTAAAGCTTTTTGTTCTCTATAAAGGAGTCCTAGAAATGCTGTTTGGTGAGTTTATTCTGGAACTTATGAGAGTATCAGTTGCACAAACTTTTCCTGATGTAGGCTATATTAATAAAACTGCAGCACAGTATGGGGTGCTTGCTGTCCTGGAAATCCTCTTTAAATACCTCAGTGTCTGTAAAATCTTCCTGCAGCTCAGGGTATGGCCCAGCACATCCCATCTCAGCTTCCACCCATCCAGCCTGACACCAGAATAGCAAAAGTATTTAGTTGGGAAACAGGCACTTACAAAATCCTTCCTTCACTTTCTCTTCATTTCTGTTACATAAATTCTGTATTTCCTGGAATAGAGGCTCTGAACTGCTGAACTCAGTCTGAAAGCAACCCAGATAACGAGCTCATTTACATTAATAAGAAACCAACTGTTCCTTTTTGCTGGATTCCCAGGGGAGCAGCTGGTGGTCTGCTTTTTCCATGCAGCCATTCTCCTCCATACTGAAATGCCTCAGAAGTGTTTGTTTGTCTGAAAATGTTACTGGAAACCAAAATAGCTGATGTGAAAAACAAATAGTGAAAGCCATGGATTGTTCTGGTCAATTAGGCCTTCACAAAGTGGTGAAATACTTTGTGTGTTTATTTGATAGCTGTATTCCAGCCTCATGGCTCTTAATTTACACTTTCTCATGCCTGGATCAATCTCATCTCACTGTCCCCAAGCACTTGCCTCTCCACTTCAGGACAGTGCTAAAAGCTGCATCACTGTGTGCTTCATTTTAAGACTAATTATCATCAAGGCATGAAAACAGCCTTTTACATTATGTAATTTTGGGTTTGCACATAGACCAATTCATTTTAGCTTCAATTATTACTGACCATGTCTGCTTGCATTAGAAAAATTGTACTGGTTATAGCAAAGTGCAAATTATTATGGGTTTTTTTAAAATTTAAATATATTTTTCTATTGATTTAGATATATATCTTTTATATATCTAGAGATAGGTATCTATAAAACAGATATATAAATAAATGTATATAGATCTATAGATACAGATAAAAGGATAAGATTCTAAAAAATTTGATTAGCAATGTGGGTTAATTGTTTAATTATATAAGAATTATACTCAGTGATGCAGTGTTGCACATGTTTGCTTTTATTTTTCAAGACTCAGGTTAATGCTCAGTACTTGTGTTTCCAGCCAGAAACCACAAACTTTCATTGCTGTGATGCATTAGTCTCAGCTTGTGCCTGGATGGTTGAAAATGATACTCTGGGGCAAAGTTACCTCTAAATGCTCTTGCTTGCTGAATAATAATGATGTTGCATCTGTTAGTAGCCCAATTTCCTTACAGAAAGTAGGAAGGAAGGTAAGTAAGTAGAAAGAGGCTGTATGGAAGAATCTAATTAATATTTTATAAATACCTTGTAAATTATTTATATTATTACTTTCTCTTCTGAACTGATCAAAATATATTGAAAAGCTGACCCTTTCTCCATGTTTATTTGTGCTGAAATGCCTAAAGATCCTCTTTGGGTTTGGTTCCTCAGGATGATGCCAGGTGGGAGTGGAAACACCCCTGGAGAGGGCAGTGGCATCCCAGAGAGGGCTGTGCTGCACTTCCAGCCCTGCATGCCAAGTTAAACTCTGGAAAAACTCTGCTGGGTTTGTTGAAGCAAGAATTAAAAGTTCAGTGCCCATGGCTGGCTTCTGGGACCCCTCTCCCTGCGGGTGATGGGAGGAGTCCCAGCAGTGCCTGGGGAGCTGCTGGGACTCAGTGCCCTGACCTGGGTGTGACTCCCTCGCCAGATGGTTTTGTTTCATGACCTTTTGGGATTGTTGGCTGTCTCCTGGCTCGCTGTGAGGCAGACACCACCTTGCTCTGGGTGCTCAAATAACAGATAGTGTGCATTTGTAGGTGGTTTAGAGGATGGCGTGCAACAAAGAAACAAAAAGCTTCCTAGCTCAACCTAAATAAAAACAATCAAAGGAAAATCCATTCAGGCGGTAAGGAAGAGCTGGTGAGGTTATTTCTGACAGAGCCAGAGAGAACAGGGACCTGAGGATGTGGGCTGGAGCAGGAGGAGAGGAGTGAAAAAACTCCTGCATTTCACTGATCTGTACAAAGCTGGGAATGCTCAGGTGTTGGTAGAAAATGAAATGCACATGTGATGGCCTCCATAACTTCTGGCAGCTGGTGCTGAGCAAGCAGAGCTGAGCTGCCACTGGAGACTGGGCTGGGGGTCCCTGCTCTCCACAGGGTCACTTTAACCTGCTCCAGTCAGTGCCTGGTTTTGGCATAAAGCACATGTGGTTTTGGGGGTGGGGGCATGTGGGATGAAGGGCCTAGGCGAGATAAGGCAAATTTCTGTAGTGTATGCTAACTAGGGCAAAAATATTTCCTATCTATAGATTTGGGACACAATAATGAACCACCATGCCTCAGGAGATAGGCATTATTTTAATTGACTTGATAAGGTAAATCTGATAGAGAAAACCTCCTTGGACAGTATAATCACAGACACTGGGTTATAACTCATGAGCCTGCACGCTCGGGCTGGCAAGGCAAATAACAAGAGAAGTCATTAGCAGAAAGTGAAAGAGGAAGACATATGTTATAGGAATTTCTCCATTTTCTAATTCTTCATTTGTAAACTTCCCTTCATGTTCAGTGCCTTAGTCTTGTGACTGTCACTGCTTGTGATGAAACATCTGATCATTTAGATTTTTCTTCTAAAG
Organism: Ploceus nigricollis; assembly: GCA_013399945.1. Lineage (NCBI taxonomy): Eukaryota > Metazoa > Chordata > Aves > Passeriformes > Ploceidae > Ploceus > Ploceus nigricollis. The sequence goes on from VXBC01007856.1 coordinate 473,324, forward strand.
ACTTAAGCTGAAAATGAACACAAGCAAATGCAGAACCATGCCATTAAATACATTGACTTCTGCCATATTTGTCCATTTGTGCATTTAACCTTCTGGTTTTCTTTTGCAACTGTATAAAGTGAGATGTAGAACTGCACAGTGCACTCAGTTTTTTTCCTTGGATTTGTATGTCAGGAGCCTGTCAGGGTACGTGGAGCGCAGAACCGCAGAGGTGGATGGTCTGCACAGAACAGGTGCTTACTTGGTCTTTGTTCTTCTCATTTTTCAGTGGCCATAAATCAAGGTCTCCAGAAATCAGGGGGCTCACATTACAGCTTTGAAGACCCCAACAGAAATAGCATTCCAATATAAAACAACATTTGATGTAATAAACTTAGAAAATATTCCTGAGCGGTTTGAATTATCTTTGCTCTGATGACTTGCATAATTTAACCAGCCCAATCTAATGGAGCAGAAGACCACGGTGACTCTCTGGGAAAGCCTGTTTCTGTCCCAAGTAGCGGCCGAAGCAGCCTGTTTGTCTAATTTTCACACCCAGAGCTCCTTGTCTCCAAACATCAGCTGTTCTCTCATCTGCATCTGGCTTTGCATCTGCACAATTGTGTGATCAAGATGCTGATCTCCTGGTGTGGCACGAGTGTGTGCCAGGGAACATGTGGGTGTCAGGGAACACGTGTGTGTGTGCCAGGGATCACTTGTGTGTGTGCCAGGGATCACATGTGTGAGTGCCAGGGGCTCTGTGTGTGCCAGGGATCACATGTGTGAGTGCCAGGGGCTCTGTGTGTGCCAGGGGCCCTGTGTGTGCCAGGGATCACATGTGTGTGTGCCAGGGATCACATGTGTGTGTGCCGGGGGCTCTGTGTGTGCCGCCCATCCCTGCTCTGTGCCCTGGTGCCCAGGCTGGCCGTGGTGCCAGCTGCAAGGTGGGGGTGGATTTTGGCCGTGCAGGGAGGGAGAGGGCTGCAGCTTTGTGCACTGCCTCTGTCAGACTCGCAGCAGGAGGTGTCAGGCTGGGCACGGCTCTCCTGCCCCGTGGCCTCAGCCATGAACAATACCCTGTCTAAACCTGCTGGCAGCTGCAGTGAGCTGAAGCAGGAACTCAGTGCCAGCCAGCGGGAGTTGGTTTTTTGGCCAGTATATGTGACCATGAAACAGAGCAATAAAGGCTTTAGGATTTTCCATTCCTTTTTATTTATTTCTGTAGGCTGTAGTAAGGGACCATTGCTTTAAAACCCTTAGACATTTGGACATATTTTACAAGACAGAACAGTTTCTGAATGTCACACATTGATCACAGTTTCATACTATTACATGCATATAAAGACACGGATTTTTTTTAATAATCTGTTTTACAGAAACAACTGGAGAGGTCAATAAACTTCAACAAAGAATGACTAAATCAAAGTTACAAAAAATGTAAGACTCTAAGTACACTAGTATATGGCTAATGTTGCTGTAATCACCCCAAAGTGCCAGGGCATTGAAACATTTCTTAAAAGGGAAGGAAACATCTGCTGGTGCATTGGACCAATATAATTGAGTGAATTCCAATATAACCCAACAAAGAGATTGTGCAAGACATGCAGGATCTGCTGGGCACAAGCACTGCCCTTCCTTACAGCACGCTGAGCTGGGTTCCCACTGATTCCCCATTGCACAGGGTAAAAAATAACTGTGTAAGGCAATGGAGAAACCGGTCCCAGGCTGCCCTTTCTGGGGCACAGTCAGGTTCAGTTTCCAGCTATAAAAGCAATTTGATCTAAATGTACCAGCAGAGCCACAGGAAACCTATTTTCCAGTTTTTATTTGTCGTTAAGTATCACTTTCTTTTTGAAAAGGACCCCCACAGCTTTCCTGTCCTGCAGTGACGATGGGTGCCTGTGGCTGCCCTTTGGGGATGTCCCTGGGGAGCCTTTGCCAGGTCCTGGGCTGTTGGAGGAGACCCGGGCTGGTCCCCGGCCGTGGCGTCCCCTGGGCACGGGGACATCGCAGGGCAGCGCTCGCCTCGCCGATGTGCTACAGTTTCCTCCCTTTTCCGAAACTGCTTCACTGGCCTGATGAGAGAGCAGGATTCTGCTGCAGAAAGTGGGGGTGTGTTTTTTTAATGCTAATCTAGTTGGAAAGTGAGTTTGGTTGGTAGCTGTGGCTGGCCTTTCTGAGTACAGTATCATGGCTTCAAAATTCGAAGTAAAATGGAGATGCTGCTCCCCCACCCTCCCCCCAAACCCACTACTGGGGAATGGTTCAATGCAAAAGTGATTTTCTACACCGACCACCAAAAAGCCAGAGAATGGGGGAAAAAAAATGTTCCTCACAAGCCAACAAAACTGACATAAACAAAATAAATCCCAGGGGTTGCGGGAGCCAACGTGTGGCAAACAGTATGTGGAGGCAGTAAAACATAACAGGAAGAAGAGTCATAAAGGGCAGAGCTCCTAAATGAAAAATACAGAGTAGAGAAGAACGGATGAATGTTCTTAAATGCAGATTACCAACAGGACCAGAGGCTGTGCCACAATTCAAAGTGACCCATGGCCCATCTGCTGGCAGTGTCCTCCCAGCTGCAGCAAGGGCTGGGACCCTGCTGGAAGGACAGCCACCTGCCAGTCTGGGATGCTCAGTCATGTCTGCAGTGACTGTCACCCTCTTGCCTCTGTTTCCCACTCCCTCACCCCGCTGGTTTCCAAGGAAGTGCTGTGGGCAGACACCTCCAGCCCTGAGGCCATACAAAGCTATTAATTTTCATTAGTTTTTAGAGATATGGGTCCAAATTCTTTACTGGTCTAAAGGGGCACAGCTCCGTTGGCCTCAATGGGCTTTAAGTTACAGCAGCAAAGAATTTGACATTTCATATCAATTTGGCTCCCTGGCTTTCTTGAGGCTCTAGTTTTGAGGGGTCTTTCATGGAGTTCAGCCTTATTATTAATTTTTGAAGGTAGTATCACTGCAGTCTTGGAAAGACCCCTTTAAAAATAAAGCTTAATCCTTGTTCAGTCCTACAGAGCATCAACAGTATTACTTCTAGTTAAAAGGAAGAAGGAAGGTTTTGCTTTCTCTTCTAAGCCTCTAAGACTGAAAACTTCTTGTGCAATGAAGCCAGAATCAAGCAAAGCAAAATTTGGAGTAGTATTTACAGATATGAACACTTGTGGCACCCAACCATTGGTGTCAAAGGACACTTATTGTGGCTTAGGTAACACCAGCAACGAACGGGGTTCACATCCTGGATGCAGACTTTCAGTTTTCCTAAGGTCTCCTTTGCCTGACCGAGACAAAATTTCAGTGCAAGAGCCTAAATGTGATCAGCATGGGGTGTGAGATGCATGCTGGAAAATAAACATCTCTTCTTCAAAGGGCTGGCAGGTGTTTGGCTGTTCCTGTCCTGGCGTGGGAGGGCAAAGTTAAGAGTGGTCTGACTAGAAGCTTTCTGTGGTTTTGTTGACTATGCTCTAACAAACTTGCTGACATGGAAGGTGCCTTTTGAAGGGATTTATGTGATTGCTGACAATACATATGGCAGCCTATTGCATTAATTGATTCCTAAGAAAGAAAAATCCCACTCAACTGTAATACCTTCATTTGTGAACAGGTCTTGCTGATAATCACACGCTAAACTGGGTCTACTGGTTATTCCTTTCATTTGAGGGATACTTTCTGAAACACCTTTCCAAATTACATCCGTTTCAGGTTTACTGGCTATTATGGTGGACATGTAAGAAAATCTCACAAACAAACAAAAGGAAATGGAACCAAAACTCCATCTTTGGCAAAAGCATGGTCACTGACAAAACTGCTGAGCCGAATCAAAGGAAATGTCTGTGCAGAGCTAGAGTGGCTCTGAAGCTCTTCACCGTGCTAAACTTCAACAGGCCATGAGATAGCTTCAGGATGAACATTTATCTCATGGACTTTTTACTGAATTTCTCCGAATATAGCTGTGCATTCAGCTACAAAGGAGCAAAGAAGATCATTACGTAAACAGGTACTTGGACAGATTTTACCATAACTGAATCAAAATCTGGTCCCTTTCTGAATGTTTATGTTTCTCATTCCTCCACAATTTTTTCTCATTTCCTGATTTTCTCTGGGACCAAAAATAAAAATTACAAAACCCAGTGGGAAATGAAAGTCTGGACGCTTCTGTTTTAATCCAGGAAATACTTCTCTGAAGGTACCTGAGCGTTGTGAGGTCACTACCTTGAATAGGAGCCCAGATTCTGATGTTTATCCCACCTCCATCATGTCACTATTAAGACAATTAGATTCAAAACCTGTCTCTTCATTCTGTTCTCAGCTTAATCGATGTAAATCTGCAGAAACTGCAGCCAGGGGTGTTGGGTGACCTTTCCCCTGCTGCTACCAAGGGCAGTCTGGCCTGCTCCACGTTTCTCATCTCGGTTCCCACAGCCAGTCCCTGGTTAAAGTACCACAAACAGGAAAATACGAAAACATGACAACATCAGACAAACCCCATGACCTTTCACAGGTGCACTTCCAGGAGGAATGTTGCAGGTGTTCATCAGAAAAAAAGAAAATAACAACAAAAAGGTTGAGGGATCAGCTGTGTAAATGAACACTGCGAGAGCATCTAATATATTATTCTGTAATACAAAAAGAAGAAATCTGACTTGATTGCCCTATTATAAATTTGCTAAAAATACAGATATATATTTATATTTATATATATATATATAATTTTTTAAATCTGAACAGAAAAATAGACTACTCTGGAATGCATGAAAGTCACATGACTTTTCCATACATCAGATACTTATAAAGCCAACACAATGGCAAGCAGGAGGTACAGAGGTAACTAGAACATCTGTACTTTATTCAAGAACTGTTTAAAGCCATATTCTCCCCAAACGGGTGATCCAAATGAACCCAAGGCAGCACTTGTTCTGTGCAGAAGTGGCTGACCCAGCAGGGAGGGGCTGGCTCGGAGCCCAGGGAAGCCCTGGTGACTGATCACGGAGGCGCAGGGAGGGAATCCCCGGCGCTGCGCAGGAGGGAGCGGCGCTCACCCCTCCTGCCCCGCTGCTGCCCTCGGGAGCCGCAGGCTCTGCTCCAGGAGGAGCTGCTCTGTGGAGCTTACCAGCAGAGAGAACGTGGCTTTACAAACCTTGTCTTTGTGATGAGTTTTACATAACCTCGTTATTTAATATAAACTGTACTGCTCATAATTCTGTCAAGACATAAATATACAGTAGGTACAAATATTAACAATACATTACAATTTTACAGAAGAGAATACTGTTTTCCTTAGAAATGTGTTTCTTATTAGCTGCAAGGGAAGAAAAGGCTACAGTTTATCACAGCCATAGTTGCCAAACAACCTGACCGCCTCGGATGTGTTTCTCATGACTGGCCCAGGCAGATATTCCCCGGCATTTGACACACGGGCATGTTCAGGAAGGGAATGTGCGTTCCATGGATTTCTTTTCCTCTCTCTTGCCTTTTTTTTTTTTCCCCTTTCTTCTACCTTTTTTTGACTCTCAAACCTTCCAGAAAAATGTGGATTTCACAGGAGACTTTTGTTTTGGGTTGGGTTTTTTTTCCGTAAGTGTGCTTAGGTGAAGTTTTTAAGAAAAGGCACTGAGAAATCTACTGCAAAGTCACTGCTTTTTTCCTCTGTTCAAGGCTAAAAGTCAAATAATCTTTAGCCTCCTGGTTAAGAAAACTGCACCCTCTCTTTCCACACACACACACACATATATATGTATATATATATGTGTGTGTGTGTATGTGTGTGTGTTCTATATATATGTATTTGTAGGTATGTGTTAAAAGTGATGTTGATGGCATAAGATACAAGCAAGTGCAGACATCACACGTCCAGAGAGAGTCCTTGCAGGTATGATGTCTTCTACAGCAGCAGGTGAGGCTCTGTCAGCTTGCTTGATACTTGGTACACAGTAAATTTGCAGACCTGAATTCCAAATACCAGTGATTAAAACACCCCCTTTAGCTCGGTGCAGGAGATGTTGCCTGTTTTCCCCAACCACTATGAACTTTGGGAAACATGTGTCAAACAAAAAAACCCTAAATTTTCTATCTAGGATCTATAGGATTTGGTGAGCATTATGTTTTCCAAGCACTGCCTTTCCTTTGCAATGAGTACAGATTTAGTCTACCATAGCTTTAGGTTAGAGTAGATTTCCCAGTGCTTACATTATATATATGTGTATTATGCACACACACACATATATAGATACATACTTCATATTCAGACTTTATTTCATTAAAATAAATTAAACATACTTCCTTTTTAATTGGGCACAAAATGAGAGCTACATCTTTGTACACAAATAAGAAAGAAATGCTCTTCAAGCATATTATATGCTTAATTTTAAATTATTTGCTTTCTATAAGAAATCTATAGGACTTTGGCTATTCAGACTTAAAAGGAAGATTTTTTAAATGATACTTTTGAATTTGACTTTCAAAAGTGACTCAGTAAAATGCTACTTTAAAGGTAGGACTAAATAGATGACAAAAGGTGTGTGTCATGAGCGATCATGCAAGGCAGACAGAGGGCCTTTGGTTACAAGGAGAGTTGCACCAGTTGACTATCAGATAAAAAATGATAGACTTGTTGATTTATACATTTTTGTCAGTGCCATCTATGAACCAAATACATCAATTTGGATGAGAGTGTGGTAAATACTACACTATATGGCTATATTTAAATACGTTCACTTTCGTGATATGTAAAATATGACTTTTTTTTCCACACGAAAGCATCAGCTCTAAAAATATTTAACTTGGAAATCACTATTACTTTATAAAAAAAAATTCCCTGATTTCTTTTCTTTTTACATTTGTGCTGATGGCAGACATGACTGATCACTGAAACACAGAGATTATATTATAACTGTTCTCTTTAAGATTTCTTGTTGCCACTCTGTGGCCTCAGAAAGCCACAGAATAAATCAGTATTTAAAGCTTATCTGCTGGAAAGTTACTTTTCACTTTTTCGTGACGACTCAATCTCAGCCAGTATCTCAGCAATACGTCGGTTCCTCTAAGTACACTTGGATTTACTATAGCGGTCACTGCGCCGCGGGCACGGCTCCGTGCCGGGGAGACGCCGGGCAGAGCCACCCTCAGAGCCCGCACTAGCTCCTACAACAGAAATGTGCTTATTGCTTTTGTCCGAACATGCTGCATTCACTACGGGTTACAGACGGTGCTGCACGGCCGGGACGGACACACGGCTACATTCAGGACTAACCAACACTTGTTTTCTACAATAGGAAGGAACAAAATGCAGTGGACTCGAGTGGCTTCGGGGGGTCTTCCTCCCACGTGTGCCCCTCTGCTCCCACGTCCCGTGTCTCAGCTCATGCCCGCCCCGCTGCCTGCACATTGCTACGCCCCGGCAGGACCTCAGGGTCAGCTCAGGAAACGCTCAGTGACGGAGTCATTTACAACTGAGTTTTACAGTAGAAACAGAGAACAACACAAAAGGTTACCATCACAGTTATCACAGGACAAGCTGTGACTTGCTACAGGCTTGTAACAAATCACAGTCACAACAGGAGGCACAAATTAAAGTAGTGCTTGGTTAAAGTGCTTGATTGTTACACTCTGCTATCCTACTCCAGCATTGCAACAACGACAACAAAAAGTCAACATAAAGTGCTTTTCCCCCCCACCCCGAGATTAAAAACCAAAGACAAATTATTTCCTACGCAATTTGACATAACTTTATTGAAACAATAATATTTTAAAAACCTAGGCTGGTGGCTGCTAGTTCTGTTCACTTAAAATGGTCATATATTTTTTTTTTTCTTTTCTTTCCTCTTTATTTTCTTGTTTCATTTAAAAATGACTGGATGTTATTAAAACCTCAGGCCTGATTCTCCTGCCTCTCGCAGCTGCTTCGTGCCACGGCCCTGCAGGAGCCTCTCCTGCCCGACCTCCTGGCGAGAGGGAGCACAGCCAGGCCTGGGACGGGTCACTAACGAATCCCTCTTTTTGCATATTTATGTAACACTTGCATATCTTTCACTGCGCTGCTTGGGCGCAAAAAGCTTCGGACCAACCTGCTCCTCTCCCGGCAGCGCACGGCGCGGGCAGGGCGGGCGCGGCTCCTCCCGGGCGGGCAGGGCCGGAGCC
>VXBC01007858.1:51362-62286 GCA_013399945.1 Ploceus nigricollis
TTTTTTTAATGGAAATTGGCAAATCCATGAATCATGATAGACATTGTAATTAATCTCATTCTATCCACAGGTTAGAGTAGGCCTAGATGACTTAGGAAGAAACTGGAAAAGTCCTGCTAGCCCTCTTCCAAGGATCATTTATTGTGTGTGCAAGGTCTGGGTAAAAGGTGTAAAATTTTGCAGTTGAGCTATGCTGATGCCAAGTTATGGCAAAAAATTTTGAACCTAACAGATACTAGGGCAAACAAAGCTTGTCTCCACACAGGCAAATTCTTCTTCCTAGATGAAAATATGAGAAGATTGTCAAAGCAAGAGTAGGAAAACAAGGTACTAATAAAGGGAAATTTCAGGAGAATGATAAAATAGGAATAAACATAATCCTAACATAAAAGCATAATCCTCAAATTCAGAAACAAAGGAATTTTTTTTAAGGAGGCTCAGGTAGCAAGCTTATTGAAGAGACTACATTGATGAAATTAACATTTTTGTATGTTAATTTCATCATGCTTTGCCTGAGTGGGATGTTGCATTTGGGCTGTAACAAGAACAGAAGGGATAAAGCTGGTAGATGGTTTGTGAGTGACACCTCAGAGAAACCCACTGCTTCAGTGAACTGATTGAACTTGCTACTTATCTTGTAGTAAAGACAGCTTTCAGGCCATGAAGCGGAGCTAGAAAACAAGAGGAGATTTTTTTTTTAAAGCACACATAAAATTATGTTACAGTGTATTCAGTGTAAGAGGCAAAGGCTGAGGGTTTCTCTTATGCTGTAAGGCACTGCTGTAAAAAATAAAAGACTATTTTCTATTTCAGATAGAAATCATCATTAAGTGTGGAGGTTTTTTCCTAAGGACTTCAAATAGGGAAAATAAATGCTGAATAGTACTTCATAAAATTTCTTTCTAGTAGGCCACTAGTTCAAATCAGAGAGAAATTATGAATACAACAGATGAGGACTTTAACTGAATGGGCAAATAAATTAGCATAAATTAACTAAGAGTTTTCAATGTTACAGTTAGTCAGAAGCAAAATTCAACTATCAAGGATCTTGATTATTCTGCTAAGTACTCCTAAGTTCTGTGGTAAAGAATGAAACAAATAGAAATAAAAGGTAACAAATGTCATAAAGGAACAAAACGGAAAAGAGTCATAGTTTCCAAGTTATATTGATTTTTGAACTACAGAAAATGGGTGAGATAATTTAAAACACCACAGGAAAAATTTCAATGCACAGTGGTAAAGTAGCTCAGAAAGATTTTAGTAATTTCGGGACATGCAACCATATGTAATCCTTAAAAATTATAGAAAATAAAATTTTTACTCCTCTCTGAAGTGTTTAGTGCCCACATATCTCCTGTAATTAAAAATGCACAAGATTTTATGCTTTCTCATATAAGGATGATAAAACACATTAAACTCACCTACTGAGGTGAGAATATTATCATAGAATCACAGAATCATTTAGGTTGGAAAAAGACTTTAAGATCATCGAGTCCAGCTGTTTCCCCAGCACTGCCAAGCTCATCCCTAACCAATGCCTTTAGGTGTTGTATCTACAAATCCTAAGTACCTCCAATGGTGGTGACTCCACCACTGCCTTGGGCAGTGTGCTCCAGTCCTTGAAAACCCTTTCTGGTGAAGAATTTTTCCTAAGTTCCACCTGGGCTTCCAGAGGAGGAACATTTTCCTTGTTTCCCCCAAGTTGCAGCCAACACTCTCTGTTTGGACAGGCAAATCCCCTTCCCCACTTGCTTACCTTTTGGCACGTGGGGACTGCCTTGCAGATTCTTAACTTTTTGCCAGGGTCGAGATTAAATGCTCAAGACGGTATTTCTTGTTGGGACTCAGATGTTTATTAGTTCTTATTGTCCTGGTTTAGGGCAAATTTGGGAGAAAACCTCCAAAAAGGGCTCTTCCAGAAAGCAAACCCACATGGCCCCTCCCCCAACCGGTTCGGGAAGAATTTCCTCAGAGAGAAGTGGAAAAAACCTGTTTATTTAACAGGCAAAGCACTCCCAGCACACAAAATGAACAATACCAGGTGACAAAACTCATTCATCACTCTGAAGAGATGACAAATTCAGAAAATCTCTCTGGTGGGTGCTCACTCTGTTATCAGTCCCTCCGGCGCTGGGAAAGGCTGCTGCCCAGAGTAGGCCCCGGTAGGCCACAAAGTGCGAGCTCTCGGTGCTCCCCGGGACCCNACACACTTCTATCCAAACTCCACACCCATAATCCCAGTTCTATCATTCCATTTTGGAAGCCCTCTCCACAGCCTCAGGTCAAATGCAGTGTTCTCTTGGGGGTCAGTGCCTGTCAGCTCATAAAGTCTAAAATTCTTAACAGTCAGAGTTTCAACATGCCTGATCTTGTACCTTTAACTTTTCCTTCCTGAGGTACTTCCAGGAGTAAAGAACATGCAAGGAGGCAGTGCTCCTTTAGATTGCCTTTATTAAAAGTAATCAGCTCTGGAGAAGAAGCTCACCAGGCTGTGCACACACCACTGCTGCTTGCCTAAAGAGTACTGAGAAGGAGGAGCGCAGCTCTGTCCAGTTGCATGCAAAACCGGGAAATCCATCCTCATCGGAGCGGCAGAATTGCTCAAAAGCCAGGTCTCTAGGGTCCTCATTCTGTCAAGGTCTCTGCAGGTTAGAGCGAGAGGTTAAGAGTCTTCACAAGTACAGGGATTAGGTGCTTACCCTTCTACTGGTATCCAGGTTTCACAGTTTTGCACCGGCTCTTGGTTTTAGGGGTTTTTAGGAGTCTTTCGTGCAGTTTCGGATCAGTCTCTTCATTTGCATACAGTCGCTGAGGTCACTTCCTCTCCCTCGGCTCGGGCGCCGTTTTCTAGGAAGCAGCAGGTGGCAGCACAGTGCAGCCGGGCTTAACACAGAAGGATTTCTAACAGAGGGTAAACACAGGTAAGTAGATAACAACAGTACTAACATTTCAACAGGGAACAACCTTATAACAATGATAACAGAACTCTCTAAACTTTAGAAACCCTCACAGTCTTTCATTCATTCATAACACAGGTACATCCTCCTGGACTTCATTTGCCACGAAGACTTCCAGGGGAATCTGTCAACTAGTCTCCTAAACCAGCCAAACTCTGCCCTCCAGAGGCCCAAGGGACAGCTCTGCTGTCCTCTCTCCTTCCTTCCCTGAGAATGGGAAACTCATTTTGTGGTCAAGGAGCCCAAGACAGCCCTGAGCCACCACATCTCCCACCAGCCCTCCTCTCTTCACCATTAGCACCTCCAGTTAGGCTTTTTTCTGGTTGTTTCACTCACCAGATGAGTCAGAAAGGTCTGCTCCACACACCTCAGGAGCCTCCTCAGCTCTTTGCTCTCTGCTGTGCTTCATTTCCCGCAACACAACCTGCTAAGCTGGTGTACCCCATGAGAACCTAGGGGCAGTGATCATGAGACTCCTCCCAGCTCCTTACAGAACGTTCCTCCTGCCTCTTCATCCTCCTTGGAAGGACAGTATCATTTATGATATTTAATTTACAAGGTAAAAAAAGGAATAAAGCTTATCTATAAGAATTCTGAAAGGTCTGGACAAGCTCCTTGGCCTGTTGATGCAATGTTTTACTTAAAACCTTCAGACAATCAGGGATATTGCATGTGTTAAAATGCTAGACACCATGATTTTATGGGAATAAATTGTCAGGACTGATCTGCTAGGAAAGCATTCAAACCTCTCCTTGGGCAGTGTGGAAATCCGCCACAGTCAGCCTCTTACACCTACACATGATATATATGGAACCAAATTTGTAACATCACCTTACTCTCTTATTTCTGCTTTGCCACAATTTTATCCTTACGCAGGACCTTGTTCTGCTGGATCAGGTTGTGACAAACAAGGAAACAGACAGGGAATCACCTACAATATGTGCCAAAATGAAAAATGCAAAAGTCAAGAAAATCACAGCTTTATAAAATGAGGATAAAATTCCCTTTTTGATTTGGAAGAATTTACCTCTGAACTTACACCTTTACAGCATCTTAAGATGGTCATGGTAATGTAATTGTTACCTGGAAAATGGGGTAAGGAGGCAAGATAACAGAAAAAACAAATTTTATTAAACTGTATGAGAAACCCACTTATCTGACCTGGAAAATTAAATATGATTTATGGTATAATCCATCAGAAAAATCAATAACAGTACATGTTAACATAAAATACAAATTGTAGCAAGTTAATGCAGATTTTTTGAATAACAGTATTGACTGAAGATTCTAATCAGCCAAATGCATGAAGGTTAATCCAGAGCATGCTTAGGAATAAATGAATTCAATTTGAATGTATCACTAAAATTATTTTTTGATCTAATGGAGTGATAATTGAATTCTTTTTCTAATCTGAAGCAGGGGAGATAGTAGCACCACAACATAATTACTTGTCTAGTTAAATACATCGTCCTTTTTTTGTGGAAATAATTTGCTTTCAGATTCATGCTGAGAAGCTACCAGCTCCTCTTTATCATAATATAATTTAACAAAATGTAGCATTCCTTCTTCATCAAATTAAACCAATTTGTAAAATTGAAGAGTCTTTGGGTCTCAGCTCTTCAATCATCTTCCATTGTTGCACTCACATGAAAAAACAGGTCATTAAAAATAAAACCTTCAAATAGAGACTGACTATCTTTGCTTATAACTAAGATTTAGAGGAGGGGAAAATAAGGAGAAGATGTCCTTTAAGATGGAAACTACTCAAAGGATTTTATGTGAAGTACACAAATCCTTGGGTTGCTACAGCTCTGTTGCAGACACCTCAGGAATGCCTGAAGCCAGAGCAGCTTACTCCAGCAGATTTAGTGTAAAATACAATCATGATGGTTGGAAAAATACCTCTGAAATCCTCAAGCCCATCTGTTCACTCAGCACTGCTGTGCTGACCCCTAAACCATATCCCAAAGAGCCATGCATCTGCTTTTTGAACACACTCAGGGATGGTGACTCCACCACGGCCCCAGGCCCCCTGTGTCAGGGCTTGAAAACTGTTTCAGTGACGGATTTTTTTCCCAATATCCATTCTAAACCTTCCCTGGTGCCACTTGAGGCCATTTACTCTCATCCTGTAAAGCCTCAGGCTGGGTAAGTGTATCAGAGATTTTGAGCACAACCCCTCCAATGCCTCCTCATGCATCAGAGCAGGGAAAAATTGATCCTGGGACTTGTTTTGGTTTTGTTATTGCTTGCAGCAAGTCCTGTTGTGAATAAGGGTATGGACTTACTAGCTCACTAGTACATGTTTTCTCACTACTGGAAAATAATAGGGTTGCTTGTTTATTTTGAAAGATTCCTGCTGTATCTCAGTATCAGGATTATCACCTGTGTAATGACATTTAGAAGTTGAGAATGTCTGATGCCACATTCATTTTAATCCTCTGGTAGTGACTGTTGTCTCACAGGCTCTGATTTAAAAGCTGATCCTTATTCAACATGGTTCATTAAAGTAGATGCAGCTGGTCCAATTCAGAGAATTATAGAATCATAGAACAGTTTGCATTGGGACCTCAGAGACCATCTCACTTCAGCCTCCTGTTATTGTTTCCACATCCAGAGGTTTCTCCAAGCTACATCCAATCTTGAACCTTTCCAGAGACTGGGGAGTCAAAATCTTCTCCAGACAACCTGTTCCCATGCCTTATCAACGTTTTTCTCTAACATGTCCTTAATTAGTTCTTCCCCTAAATAGGTTTTCCTTCACAAGTCATCCACATTATAAGAATATTTTGAATGTTCCCCAAAAAAATTGTGCTGTTTGAAAGCCTAGTCTCTGGGCCCTGCTATGTTTGGAGGAGCTGTACCCAGACTTTTAAAAGTTTTCAGTTCCCTACTTGTCACAGAAAAGTTGGGGAGCTAATGACTGGTGTTTTTGGAGCATACCATATTTTTGGTCATTGTCTCTGAATTCAAGTTATTAGCTACAAATAATATATGTTGGGGGAAGCATCCTACTTTTCTCTCTTTTCAAAGTTATAACAGCTTTGCCTGGATCAGTTGTTTCTAGGGATGAAGAGATCCACAACAACAGTGTGGAAGGCATCCCCAAGGCTTCACTCCTACATCCTGACAGTGGTTTGCTTTTTTCTTTTGTTTTTAAAAGCCAATCCAAATATAGACTCTACCATTACTCAGTAAAAGTTGAACTTGTAGTGTTTCAGAGAAAGCCCAGGGGGGTGAACTCCAGCATGACACAGCAGTGTCAATCAGGTTTGAGCCATCTTAAGGAATAAATACTCTTGTCCCTCCCCACTATAAACTTTCCCTGTGCATTTGATGATGACAATAGTTCCCCAATTAGTATGTTGTTGTAAATCTGTTGTATGAAAATCTGTGAATTTAATCTGGTAGCAGCTGGTAAACTGGTGGAAATATTGTTCTGTACCTAAGACACAGGTAATTAAATAAATAGTAAAAGTAACAAGACTCCTTTAGTACCTGAAATTCATTTCAGGAAGAAAAACATATCTGTGTCTTTAAGGACTCTTTTTTCATTTTTCCATTAAAAAAACACAAACCAAACAAAATAAGCTAATGAATAAATAAATTTTTATTCTTTCAATATTTAGCCCAATTTTTAATTGAGGACCCATGGACACAATTTAATTTCAAATGAGAAGTCCTGTAATCCACAAGCAAAATTATCATTCAGCTAATGAATTTACAGCTGCAAAGGCCAAGGTACATCTGCCTTTTACCATTTCTGCATGATATCTGTGCAGATTTGAAGAAGAGGAGATAGAAATAGAGTAAACAGTACAACTGGTCTGTTCCTCTACAAAGGCAGTTAGAGTCAAATAAAAATTTGTAAATTTAAAGGATGGAAATTCTAGCTAGACATTTTATTGCTGAAAGTAATTACCTTTCATCTCTGTTTCCCCCACTTCCCCAAGTCTGTGCTCACTCTTTAAAATAGATTGATGGATTGGTTAAGAATTCTCTCTGAGCTCCAGTGGGATTATATCAATTATTTAGAAGTGCTAAAATTTTGGCAGGGACATCCACCTTCTCACTTTGAAGACAATCTGGAGATTAATACAAACATGCATTAAGGGAAGAAATTCAGGCAGAGTAAAGCTACTGTGACAAAATGAACACTTGTACTCCACTATTGCAGCATGAGGAGGAGAATTAGCTGTCAGATGATAAACAGGATGAATTGCCTGCTTGTCATATCAAAAGCTTTTAGCTTTAATCTGAAGATAATGGATATATTGCAAGTTTTCCAGTGATAAAGTCAAATTTAGCTCATAGTGGGGAATTTAAAATGAAGTGCCCTTCCCTATGATAGAAGAATTACTGAATAGTTACTAATATTTTGTTTGTTTTCTATAATCTCTGCAGACAGGGAACATCTCTCAGCAATCCATAAAAGGGAGAGTGACATTTTGGCCAGATTATAAATCTTTATTAAACATTATGTATAAAGACATGCATAAATATTAATTGATGTGATATTTTTAATAACATATACTAGATAATAAGGAGAGAGATAAACTTATTTTGAGACACATTAAGAATGTATTCAGCACCAGGATATTGGGGCATAAACACATGATCCCTTCAAAAACAGCTGTTGAGTTTTAAGACTTCTGTTGGCCACTATTATTTCATTACTATCTTCCCAGCTGAGTCACAGTAACAGATCAAATGATTGCTTCTAATCAATTTTGGTGTGGTCAGTCAGCTTAATAGACCTTTAAATCAGAAAGGCTACGAATTTAAAGCAGACTATCTCACATTGCACTGAAGCAGACTAAGAATATTTGTACGTTATGTTACCACACTTCAGCTCTAGGAATGGTAACAGATTTAGAGCAATAATGAGCAAAGCAGACAAAAGCTGTACAAGATGCTCTATTTTGGTTTACAATAACAGGAATTTCTGTGCCCACCCTTGGGTCAGTAATTAAAAATCAAATTTAAAAGAATATTTCTGAACATAGGTTTGATTAGGGACAAATTATCAGTCTTATCATAAGACTGAAAATAAATTCTGGCCCCTCCAGACTATCATATGTATAATTACGCAGGTGATGCAAACATAAATAGTTAGTAATTGACTTAAATTTTTCCTAATTCTGTGTGTATATATCTTTTTTCTTTTTTTAAAAATTTCTGTAATATTGAAGAACCTCAATACCAGGGACATCAAGGCATGCTGGAGGAACCTGTTTCCTATTGTTGTCCTTGAAGTACTTTCACACTTTATTGTTTTTAGGGCAAAATTGCACAGATTATGAGGTCAAAATTCCTTCTGCTGCTCTCAAGACCACTTTCTAAGATTTAGGAAGCTGTAGTGTTTCTGATGATCACTGTTCAAGTTGTTTTCAAACATAAATCTACATTGTAGTATAATTACTTCATATTTTTAATAACAATAAATTTTATTTATTTTGATAGCAAATAGGTGTTTGCATTTCATTTATTAAGAAAATTTTATGCGATTTAAACATTTTGATGGAAAGTAACTGGGAAATTAGCAAGTCCATTAAACATTTTATACATTTCAATTTCAAAGTCTTATCTAAACATTCTTGTATGTATTCTATAGGAAACTTGACACTTGTAGAATATCTGTGGTAAAATTAATATTGTGCTTGAACCATTTGGAATATAAAACTAAGGATCAATCATAACACACTAGACTTAGTGTACAGGTATCAGAGAATGAACTTTAATCATCAAGGCTTACATTTTCCTTGCTAATTTTTCCCTTTTCTAAAAAACATTTCTTTAAAATGTATGAAGCAGATGGCAAGACTGTTGTTATTTGTTTGTTGCTTTTAAATTATATAAATATTTGAAAACAAGAAATTTTTTGTTTGTTTCTTTTCTTGATTTTTTAACATTTTAAACTTGTCAGTCAAGATAGGCATCACATGAATCAAACCTAATAACTCCCAAATCTAGCTCATATGCTCCCAAGATTTTCCCTGAGTTCGACTTTCCTAAAAGAGAACTGGGTATAAGACTCTTGAATCTCTAAGATAAAAACTGAGATAGAACCATAGTAGGGAGAAGCAGATTTTACAGCATATGGGTTCCTTCACTGAGGAGTAAAGCAGTTGTATCACTTAAAAGAACAAAAGGTGATCCAACAGAGACTAACTGCAGGAAATGCCAAAATAAAGCTTGAAAAAAAAAAAAAGGAAGTAAAAATGCAATGGTATGATTAGATTCCAAATTTCTGTTCTAACAGCTGTGACGGGATATACTTAGATTTTCCTTGCATGAGATATTATCATCATATTTACCATTATCATCTACTGGATTATTTGCATGAATAAGAATTTGTTTCAATATAAATTTCATCAATGATTTTAAACCTCTGGCTCATGACTTTGTCCTTGAATATATACTATTACAATCACCTCATCTTTAGGCACATTTTCTCTTGATCTTGCAATTGGAAGCTTGATATAACTCTGCTTCACTCAATATCTGTCTTTCAAGTCAGATGGAAATTCTATAGCAAAGCAATAACTGGTTTCAACATGATAATGGCTAGACAAAAAAAGCAGAGGTTAAAAATACTCAAAGACTACAAAAGTACTTACACTTACAGAAAACTTTCCTATCAAAACTACCTCTTTACATGTGTAATTTCTGTATAAAAAATTGTTTCAAAAAAAGGTGTTTGTGTTTCTCTCAAACACAATATTTGTGATAGTTTTAATATTATTAGATTCCTTTAAGGAAAGGAGAAAAGATTAAAGGAAAACTTTCAAGCTGAAAATGAGGTGTTTGGTGGCCATTTTGATTTAAATTTCTGGTTGACAAAAGTTCTTACTGTATACAGATTTTAGGGCAACACATCAGGAAATCTTATAAATAATTTTTAACAGTGACAACTTGATAACAAGTTATATTATAACTTGTTAGAACAAGGTCAAATTAGAACACCTGAATTTAAATTTATTTCAAAGGACTCCCAGGCATTTTTTTATTGTGCACGTCAGGAATTATCTTAGGAAAGCACAGAAGCAGATCAAAAACTTTACACTGTCTCTGGTATGTAATGGGGTCTGGATGACTTTTCCATAATGGTTATGATCAAGAAATATTTCAAAAATACAGAAGTTGTTTGCAATAATGTGGATCTTCCGTTTTGAGAGGTTCAAAATAATTCAGAGAAATAAATATGAACACCACTTTATGAATGTAGCACTTCAAAATAGAAGACCAGAGGTGCCAGCCGTACATGTGTTTCTGATGAGTTTTGTGATTTGAAGAAGGTTTAAAATGACCAGGTTTTTTGACTGTTGTGATTTAACCCCATCCAAGCCCCAGCCCCTTGCAGCTATTTGCTCACTCCCCCACCAGTGGAATCAGGGAGAGAATTGGAAGGGTAAAAGCTGGANCAATCGGCACACTTATCTACTGAAATTGAAAGCAGAAGAGGTGCTTGCCTGCAGTTTGTGTGTACAAACACATTGTGCCTTTGACAGGCACCTACACGTGGTTCAGTCATTCAATCAGAATGTTAAAAATATATAATGCTAATAGTGTGTATATACAACTAATGATCCAATGTAACCACTGTTCAGGTCTGTCACTGAACATTTTTAAGAAAAGTTGAACAAACACCTACATATTTCCCCAGATAGAAAAGTACTGAATAGTGATTAACTTATTATTATTTTTAATAATAATAGTAATAAAGACTTGCAATTTTCAAGCATTACAAAGCTTGAAAGAATGAGTACAAGAAAATAAGCCATTAAAAATAGTAGTTGCTTGTATTCCTTCTAGGTTGACATTAATCTGACACCTCCAATGGTACGCTCCATCAGATGAGTAGAGTAATTAGATGTCACACCAGTTTCCTCAAACTCAATGTGTATTAGATTGAATAATACTGGTATGGATTAATGTAGATTTTTGTGGGAATGGTGGGGAGAGAA
>VXBC01007858.1:71792-83757 GCA_013399945.1 Ploceus nigricollis
TTCGGAAATTGCGTCTGCTCTAATTGTGATTTAATTGCCACTGATGACTGCCAGCTGTCCAGTGTGAAAGCAAACTATTAGCAGGTCTGCCAGAAAAAAAGAAATTTCTGTCTGTGAAAGGATGAGATTCAATTTTAGAGAATTTTCTTTTGCTCTTCAACAAAGAGAACAGACATATTTCATGCTTACCTCAATGGGTTCAATTCCCTCTGATTGAAAACAGTGACTTAAATCTCAGTCTTTTCCCTTCATAAGAATGCTCTGAGGAATTTTGTTGCAAAGATAATTTTTGATCTTGACAAAAGTGACTTTTCAACTGATGGATGTTTTGGGACTTATGTTGACACTGTGTGAATGAATACAGCTGAAATTAACCGGCATGGGCAGCATTCATAACCTCAGAGGACTTTGCACAAAATGATTGCTATATTATGACCTTTGAGAACATTTAAGGAGGCCAGGGTTCAGTCCCAGGATGAAACACAGTAGGAGAAGACTGAGGCTGTGTGTACTGCGATAACATTCTTGTTTCCAAAGTTTGCAGCCTCTTCAACTCAAACTCCAAGACACTTTGGATTAAATGGTCTATAAATGTTCAGCGGCAAAGTGGTTCAAACCTTAATCCATCTTTTGAATCCACAGCTAGTGAATAGGGCTAGTTACTGGCACACAGGAGACAAGAGCTATGAAACATTTGGTTTTTATCTCAGACTCATTTTATTCCCCAACGTTCTATGTTCTCAGTATGTTTTACCCTATGTATATAAGGTTTACAGACAAAATATAACCTCTCTTGTCTTCTGCTTGCATTCCTGGTCCAAATTATTAGCAGATCTTACAACCAGAGAAGCAATGTTGCTAAACAAACCCAGATGGGGTCTTCTTAGAGTCAAAAGTTTATAGGTATGGAGAGCTGTTATTTATCATATCTGAGCAGTGGTTTGTTTAAAGAGGGCAGGGGAATGTAGGTAATCAAAAGATAAGAGGGATAGAGAGTTCAGACTGACCTCTGTGCACCTCACTATTGGAGACACATTATGAGTTAAAATGAGAGGCCATGAATTACAAAGAGAGGCTGGTGCTACTGGTGTACCACAAATGGAGTGAACACATGATTCTGGTTTATGCC
This sequence comes from Ploceus nigricollis, assembly GCA_013399945.1. Lineage (NCBI taxonomy): Eukaryota > Metazoa > Chordata > Aves > Passeriformes > Ploceidae > Ploceus > Ploceus nigricollis. The sequence continues at coordinate 72,922 of VXBC01007858.1, forward strand.
AAATAAAAAAATCCTCAAACCCTATCTCAATCCTTTGTCCAGTCTCTAAATCAAAGCCACCCTTCCTACCTAAGAACTGTTTGTCTTTTTCTAATTTTTTCCCTCACAACACAACACCGGCTTTCAGAGTTAGTAGTTTTGGTTTTGTTTTGGTTTTGGGATTTTTTTGGGGGGAGGGTGCTTTTTGTTTTGTTTTGTTTTGTTTGTGTTTTGTGGGGGTTTTTTGTTTGTTTGTTTGTTTGTGGTTTTTTGGGGTTTTTTTTTGGTGTCTGTATCTTCTATCAGGGTAAAAGTTATTACTATTTTTATGACCTTCTTAACCCAATATTATTTCAACATTTTGGTAGGGTGAAGATTAGATAGTGCCCTCATGGTGATGGATGTAGTTTTTAACTTCAAGGACAAGCCTCTGTCTTGTGGACTGCATCACTCTTCTTCCTCTGAGAATGGAAAAGCAAATTTGTTTTTTACTTCCTAATCTGTATTTTGTTTTTGTTCTTTCATCTGCAACTATTTATTAACTAAGGCCTAGGATAACCTACTCCACTATTCCCTGAATCCTTACAGAAATACGCCACTTTTCTAAATTTTTCATGTTTCCCTCACCCATTAAATTTCTTGATAATTCCAGCCTCCCTGTTACTCTTTTGTGACAAACACTCAGTAAAAACAGAGCCAAGACACTTGGAGATTTTCTCATCTTATTTATTCTTGGATGTTGCTGATGCATCACAGATTTTTATCACAGACAAATGTATTCCAGTTTCCCCTTCAGCAACTGAACTCAGAGTGGGTCTCAGTGGATCCAGTATCTCTGTACAAACTGGGTTTTCCATGAACACGTTGCACAGGATCAAATCTGGACAGTTCTGGAATATCTCCAGGGAAGGAGACTCCCCATCCTCTCATGGCAATCTGTTTCTGTGTTTGGTCACTGGGCAGGAAAGTTCCTCACAAATTCTGTGATTCTGTGGTACTGAGCTCTGCTGCGTCCTAGAACTCACCCATGTCCTAGTGCAGGTCCCCAGCTGAGGCTGCCAGCATAATTTATTCCTTCTCTAATACCCTCTGCACACAGCCCACCTTTCCTTCTCTCCTTTTTTATCTTTCCCCACCAGGAACTCCTAAACCAGTCTGTGTTTGTAAGAGCTCCTCTTCTCCATGACAGGGATACTTGGCAGCAAGGATCAGAATTTTCACCACTCCTCACTAGTGATATGTGCCTACACACATACAATAACATCACAAAGGAGCAAAATCAAGAAATCTAAAAACATAGCTGTTAACTTTATACAGCTATTGTTTTACACAGTTTTTGTATATAATAATTAATTCTTATAATGTAACTTCCTTCTAAAGAAGTCCTTTCTCTTCATTTGTTTTTCATGCCTTCTGAATTTTCCTGTCTCCTTTTCTTACTGGAAAAAAAAAAAAAGCCTGAAATCCCAAACATGGAACTAATGGAACTAGAACTAAAGTTGAAATAGTGTTCTGTGTTAAAATTTACTGTTTGCATTTGAATGCCACTATTATTTTGATTTAATGGTTGAAATACAGACATATAAGAGATTCAAAATAGCAAAAATACCCTGCCATTTCTCATTTAATTACATCTATTTCTTTGTGGTTGTAATTGCTGACTTACTTTATTTGAGTTCCTAAGGAATTTTACTAGTGATCTGTTAGAAATTATTATAAATTTGTTCAAGAGTAAAGCTCACACATCTACTACAAAAGCAGAAACAGCCATGCACACACTAAATGGGATAATTACCAGATGCTTTCATTTCAAATGGAAGTAGCTTTTTAATTCCCAATAATTTATGTCTCATTTTTCTGGGGTCAAACCCAAACCCCATTTCATGTCATTCCTCAAATCCAGAAGGGTGCTGTGAAGCTGACTCTTTTTAGAAGAAGAAAGGGCAGGGAGAAAATGAGAAAATTGCAACTCTGCTCCCTGGAAGAAGGTTCAAGCAATTCATAAAATATTTGAATAAAGGAATGTATCAATAAAGTCTCAGAAAAGGAGAAAAAAAGACCAAATATATTCCTAACTTGTTATAGACAATGTTGTAGACATTGCATCCCTGGAAGTGTTCAGGGACAGGGTGGATGCAACCTGGTCTAGTGGAAGGTGGAATGAGGGGGTGGAATGAGATGATCTTCAAGGTCCTTTAAACCTTAACCATTCTGTGGTTCTGTGAATGCAGCACAGAGAGTTTCCACAGAGCTCTCCCCCTTGAGACTTCCTGGGAGGACTTCACCTGCAAGTTGCAGTAGACACAATGTATGAAGCTCTGGAAGGTCAGAATTCAGTTTTTCCTGGTGATGAGGACACCATGCTGAAAGGAAAGCTCTGCTGAAGCTGCCAAATTAGGCAGACTCTTCAAGATTTATTTTTGCTCATGTTGGCACCACTCTGCTCTGCCACACGAATTCTTTTTCCATTCAACCTGTAGCTTAACCACCATGAAAAAGGGACAATCTCACACCTGGGCCTGGTTATTTTCTAAATTTTAAAGCTGGCACTGTCATATTTAAAGCATGTCTTCTTCACGTACAGGAGACAGCTATCTAAGGAAATGTTCCTTCAGGAGCAAGCTGTGGAGTTTGCAGAAGCCAAAGAGAAGACCACCCCTCACTTCAGACATCGAAGGCAGGGGTGTAATTGAAGGCAGCAACAACAGCTGTCTGTGCTGTCAGGGACAGTTCTGAAGCATATGGGATGCATTTACTGTTATGAAAAATCCCTGTATCAGAAGCTCTGATAAGAGCAGGATTGAATGTTCCTAGCAAAAGCCTGAATGTTTTGATTTTTTTTTGAGTTTGTAGGATTAAAAGATCTTCTGTGCTTGGGAAGTTGTGCGGGTGGGAGGAGAGAGCCACATGTTTGCCAAACCTTAACTGATATTTTTCATCTATATTTTTACTAAAATGGGAGCTGAAACAGCACACAATCTGAAAGCTTGGATCTGGATAATTTTATGGATGAGTTAAGCAACATTTTTCTGGTTCATTATATTGTGAAGCTATAGAAAGCTCTAGTTAATTAAAAGCTGTGGATTGTCTCAGGATCTCTGATGCTTTACAAGCAAAAAACTTAATAGCACTCCTGTAGCTCACTCCCCTCTTACATTGCTACCTGGTGATGAAAAATTAAAAAAAAAATGGGTTTGGTTTTTTTAATTAAAACATTTATATGTTTTTATAAAATATAATTTTATATTCTTTTTCTGCTTTTCAATGGTACATTTTCAGAGCTTCTTTTGCTGCCTCTGCCTCCTCTGTGACTAGGATTATTTTATATTCCACTAAAATGAACACGTAACAGTGTAGAAGACTTTAGAAGTGCAATATCTTCATTTTTTTTAGTTTGCTGTTAGAACATTTCAGGTCTTTCATTGTAGTGTATGCTTTCATATGTAGTGGTGGCCACATATGAAGGCCACCACTAGAATCAAACTCTGTCTTTTCCCAAGGACTACATTGTTAGAAATACCTCAGCCTAAATTCTTTGGAGCAGGACTTTGCAGAGGTTTATACTTTCTTTCCCCATTACTCAGCTCCCAGTATTCATTTATAACACAAAGGTTTGCTGTGATTTAGATTTCTCCTCCTATGTGAATAAGGGTGTCTGAGGGAAGTTTACTGCAGTGTTAATCAGGACAGTGCAATGTGATCTGTTCCAACCTGATGGTCCTATGGTTCTATAACTACATGGGTAGGAAAATTATGCTTTTTATAGTGGGAACCACTAAGGGAATTACATGAGAAGTCAGGTGCTTTCTACATGTGACCTCTAAGTGTTTGGGGTTTATTGTGTCTCTCACACTTAATAATGAAAAAAATTGTGGTTTTCCTTTTTTCTTGTTGTTGTTGTTGTTGTTGTTGTTTTGTGAAAGAATAGGTGTGTTAAAATGAAGCATGGGAAATAAACACTGAGTCAGCAATGTTGCTAAGGTAGAGAGTGGAATTTTGAATAATTCATCTTTTTTTTTTTGTCACAAAGTTTAAATTACTTTTTTTAATGTTCTAGTCTGATAAGATGTTTCATTTCATCTAGGGCCAGCTTTTCCTATTTAATTTTCAAACTTTATGGAAATAAATTAAAAATAGAAATGCAATTTCTGAGACAACATAATTTCAACTGATAATTAGAATATTTCACTTGAATATGCATGTCAAAGCAAAATTATGATTCTTTTCCAAAAAAAAAAAATTTTTGCCTCAAAGGGTTCAGCAGAACAGATGTTTATTTCCCAAACATTTTGATCAACAGAAATATGCATTTCTATGTTTTTATTTTTTGATAATAATGTTTTGGACAAAACCAAAAAGTGCCTGCTTTCAGCAATAAAACTTTTTTCTTCCTAATTTGTGGACAGATGGTGCATTTCATCTGCACTCCATTTATACTTCTCTCTTAAATGAACTTGCTTTATTTTTTTTTCCTCTTACGGGGTTCAATAAGTAGTGATACTCATCTTGGATTTTTCCTCCAGCTCTGATTAAGGCAGAGGCCCTTAGGAAAGGCTGTGGGTGCCAGAGTTCTGAGGGAAACACCTGCAGGTTTGGATGAGACACGCAGCCACCTGCAGACTGAGCTGACACACACAGAGGAGCATTTTTTTTCCCCTTCTCTTTTTATTCACAGCATTTTTTGCAGTGTCTTTTGCCGCACTGGCTGTCGTTGTCTTTCATCTGCACCTTCCTTTATTTATAAGCTCAGAGATAAAAGCACCTGCCTTGGTGGTGGTCCTTGCTGCCATCCTCAGTGCGAGCACTGAGAAGGGGTAAACCCTTCTCCTTGCACTCAAGCTCTTTGCACAGACCAGCCAGATCTTTAATCCCCAAGATGTTAATGGGATCCCACATAGCTGCAGATTTGTGAAGAGAGGCACTGCCGTGCCTCGCTACAAAGCACTCAGCACCATGATGAATAGCAGTAATTCCCACACATGGCATTAATCCACAGAAAATTATGCACCCCGCCTGGACCAGGCATTCATTCCATCCCACCAATTGCAACTGAACTTCAAAGGATACAGCAGGTATACAGGATTTTTTCCTGATGGCTGTAGAGCGATATTCTGGAGCATCCAGCATCCAAACTGATGAAAGCTATTTTGAAAACCGGACCAAAAAAACAATCCCACCAAAATGTGCTGAAAAGTAAGATTCAGCAAAGACTCTTTATAAAATTCAGAGTAACAAGTTTTTAAAAATTTCATTATTAAAATAACTTTCTAAAGGTCCTTAAGCTCTGTCTGCAGCATACAATGTTTCAAGGAGAATCTGGGAAACATCCCAATGATCTACATCCTAATGTTTCCAAGAAAATCTACCTGTAGAAAACACCTAGTTACTGATGTTGCTCTCTATAGCACTTGTAAATAAACAGTAAATATTCACAGAGTTTTCATTATGTACTCTGTTTCACAGTTGTGGTCAGAGTATTCCTAATATAGTGAATAAGATATAGCAACAGGATATATCTCAGGTTTTGGTTTTGGTTTTAGGATATTCTGGACTTGTTTGTTTGATTTGAGGTTTTGTTGTTGTTTTGGGGTTGTGTTTTTGTTGTTGTTTGGAGTTTTTGCAGGCTTTTTTGTGAGGTTTGAGTGGCTTTGTTTTTGTTGAGGGATTTTTGGCTAAGGATTTTTCTTTTGTTTATTTGTTGTTTTTGTGTGCGGGTTTTTTTTGTTTAGGTTTTGATTTTTAGGTTTTTTTTTTAGTTTTTAAATGAATTTGGTTGAAAACAAGGATTGAAATATGCACTCAGATAAAGAAGACTTCATTTCCTCAGACTACATCTTACCCACTAAACTACAGGTTGGTGAAGATCCCCAGCATCATTTTTCAAGCAGCACAAATATGTTATGGTCAGAGACTATGCAAGAGGAAGAGTAACCCAGGATTTCACTGATTTATCTGCAGAGATATTCATTCACTTATTGATCAAACTGTCCCCAAAGAAAACACATGAAGATGACAGGCAGAAAACCTGTCACATGAATCTCTGTCTTCCTACCCTGGGGGTCCCTCTGCAATTCTGAAGAAGATTTGTGTACTCACTCCTCATCACTCTTGCTAAAATAGACCTGGGCTCCTTAATTACCTCCCTGAACACAACAGTGAGATGCACAGCAATGAAATTCTCAGGTCACAGGCTGCTGAACAAAGAAAGGGCTGTGTCAGTCATCAGGAGCTGTCAGGCATGGCCCTGTGCCTCAGTTTGAGAAATAACATGCATTTTCTGGCACTTCAGCTATTTGACCACAGACAACTGGAACAACTTCTAGTCTTTTTTTTCTTTTTTTTTTTTTAATAGGAGAGATTAAATCTAAATATCTTGCTGGACTCTGAGCCCCAACATGGTTCCATTTGCTTTGGCAGATGACTGAATTTCTTTAATTGCCTTTGGCTGAATTCCAGTTCCTTAGCTACAGGTGGCTTTTTTTGAGAGCAAGGCCTTCTGAGGAATGAGCAAACCCTTCAGATTTCTAGCGTACAAAAAAGACACCTCATGGGTAACTTGCAGATATTTACCAAGCCTCAAAATTTTTATGACTCTTAAGGTTGTTCATATTTTTAAAATGTTAATGGGAAGAAAAAAAAAAACCAAAAGAAAAACAAACACCAAAAAACAAAACAAAAATAAAAAAAAAAAACCAAAACACATCACTTGTGGTGGCTTTTTGAGCATCTTGGTCAATCTTACAACCTGACCCTATCTGAGACCTGCTTAAAAAGAGCTTTCTGAAAGACTGACCTTAATAGGCTCAGAAATGGGATCTCAATGGAGGCAGGCAGGCAGTGAGTAAGAGTTCTGATAGCAGAAAGTAGAATTGCTCCTTTTATGTCAGAAATGTTGCTGGTAACAGATCAGAGGAACAGAAACTATTTGGGGTTAGGAATGCAGATAGTCTTTCCTGAAACTCAAAAAATTTATAATAACCTTATTATTGATTTAAGAATAAAAAGAAATATTTGGTAAAGTGGATCTGTTGAAGCTTTTTTTTTTCAGTTGCTTTTCTCTTTTAAGGAATTGAAAAGTGAAGATGTAATCCTATATCAGCATGGCTGATCTAAGTTTGGTGAAAATAAACCATAATAAAACTTATTGAAAAATTTCATAGTGAGCCAGCTGGAAAACATGGCACAAAATTCACAAAATATGGTGCAAGAGTAATGTTTTGGGATGTATTTTGCAATATTTTTTCCCCCAGGTGATATTTTTGGAAATGTGACTTATTCTATTTCCCACAGGTGAGGTTAAGATAAACATGGTAAATAATCCCTTCAGTTTTAGAGAAGGTGTGTTAACTCTGCCTCTTTACTTTTGGTTAATAGACTTGTGACTTCCTATAGTAATTCCAGGAACTATTCAGAAAGGGACATACCTGAGTTCAGTGTGTTGTGTTGGCCAGGATAATATTGAGTTAGATGTGTTGACTCTTCCGTAGACCTTTAGCAACCATACCAGTGCTCCTGTTTTCCTCCAGCTTTAATCTCTGATCATTTCAAATAGGACAAAGATTAGAGACTCTGATTTTCCTGTGTTTTATATGAGGCTGCACTGCAGTGCCTCATTGGAGGGACACTCAGAGCAAGAAGAGGCATTTATTTAATAATTATTAGTCAGACACCACGTAATGCTATGGTTTCCCAGAAATTTCAGCCTATGATTTATAGAGTCACAGAATGGTTTGGGTTGGAAGGGACTCAAAGCTCATCTTGTTCCAGCTCCTTGTTATGGGCAGGGACACCTTCCACTATCCCAGGTTGCTCCAAGGCCCATCCAGCCTGGCCTTGAACACTTCCAGGGATGGGGCAGCCACAGCTTCTCTGGGCAACCTGTGCCGGGGCCTCACCACCCTCACAGTACAGAATTTCTTCCCAATATTTAATCTAAACCTCTCTCTGTCAGTTTAAAACCATTTCCACTTTCACTTACCACTTCAAGCCTTTTCAAAAGTCTCTTTCTGACTTTCATGTTGCCCTTTCAGGTACTGAAAGGCCACAATTACGTCACTCTGGAGCCTTCTCCCCTCTCAATAACCCAAATTCTCCCAGCCTTTCCTCACAGCCACACAAATAATTTAATTCTCTTTTATTCTTTCCCTTTTAATCATAGTTCCCAGGAAGCAAAAAAGGCATAGCAGGTAGAAATTCTTGCTGCTCACAACTGCAGAACCCTACACTTTAGAGCTGGAGCTGCAAGATAAGAGGCAGTGGATGCTCTCAGTGAGAAAACCAGCTCTGCCACAGCACTAAACTTTGCGGTGCTGACGTGCGTGTTATGAGTATGTATTTATGCATCCAGGAGCGTGGCTTTTTGCCCTGCAGAGAAATATAAATTGTCGTGAGCAAAAGTCCGTGAAATAACCTGCGAGATCAGGCACTTCTTTTGTTCAGCCTTCCCAGTGTTCCCTGTGCTTCATCCCACTAGATGGCACCGAGCATCTGCTGCATCCTCAGTGCCGAGCCCCGCTCCCTGTGCCGGCTCGCCCTTCTTACCCCTGGGGGCTGCGTGTCAACACAGACACACTTTTGCACTCAGAAATAAATCTCACAAGCCCACCATTCTCAGTGAACGCCAAACCAATCCTCTTCCTTTCCCCCACGTAGCTAAAGGGTTCAGGAGCAGTGGGCAGGGGATGGTGACAGCAGCCTCCGGACTTGTTGTTGCCCCTGGATCTGATCAGCAGAGATCAGTATTTCCCCTGGCTGAGCAGGCCCAGAAAAAACACAGATTCACTAGCAGACTGTCAGAGGAATGTTATATACAGGGATATGAGACAATATAAAAAATATATACATAAGTATAAAGAAACCTGACCAGCAGGTCAAGGAAAGTGATTCCTTCCCACCTCTGTTCCACAAGACCTCAGCTGGACAACAGCATCAAGCTTTGAGGTTCCCGCCACAGGAAGGACATTGACCTGTTGGAGTGTATCCAGAGGAGGCCACAAAGATGCCCAGAGGGCTGGAGGTAGGCTGAGGGAAATGTGGCTGTTCACTCTGGAGAAGGATGCAGAGAGCTCAGAGACCCTTCCAGTACCTAAAGGGCCTCTAAAAGAGCTGGAAAGGCACTTTTGACAAGAGGATGGAATGATACAATAAGGGGGAATGTCTTCAGACTGTAAAAGTGTAGTATTAGATTAGATATCTGAAAGAAGTTCTTCACTCTGTTGGTGGTGAGCCACTGAGACAGGTTGCCCAGAGAAACTGTATATGTCCCACCCCTGGAAGTGCTTAGGAGGAGGTTAGGCACTGGAACAGTCTGGGCTAGTGAAAAGTGCCTCTGTCTATGGCATGGGGTTGAAACAGGGTGATCTTTGAGGTCCATTTGGACCCAAACAACTCTATGAGTCCAGATTTCCAATTATACTTTTGTTCATCTGCCCAGAAAGGTCTTCTGCTCTTTTCATAGAATCATAAAATGGCTCTTTTCCTCAATATCAGTCACTGAGAGCCAGTAACTTTTCAGTAGTGATGTGGAAATGTCTCAGCTTTGAAGCTGCTCCCTAGTAAGGGGTCTCTGTTTTGCAGAGACCTTGTAAGATCAGTCCAACAGGACATGGTTGAGAGCAGTACAGTAGGACTTTATCTGTGCCAGCCCCTTGAGGATTAGAGGAATGCTACTGATACCACCAAGTAAAGGGAATGGGAGTTTTGCCATGGAATAGTGACAGATGTAATCATTGTTAAGAATGTGCAAAATTAAAATCGTTTGCATCAAGGTGCAGACACTTTCACCTCCTGATTTGCAAATCTGGCACTTGAAAACACAAGGTATGTTTACTTTGTATACAAGGCATAGAATCATAGAAGTCATAGAATCCTCTAGGTAGGAAAAGCCCTTTAACACTATCGAGTTGAACTATTAACCTAAAAATGTCAAGTCCACCACTAAACGACGCCAATGTGAGAAGAATCCTATGATTCAAGACAAAGGTAAAATATTGAAGATGGAAAATTAACTTATTAAAAATGAGTTAAAAATATTCCCCAGCTCAAATTTTAGTACTATGTGGTCACAGATAACATGCTATAAAAACAGTCTTCCAGTATTACATGAGTAAAACAGGATGAAAACAATTTACTTAAATATGGCAATGTAATGTCCGTGCTAAAGAGAGGTGCCATGTGAGGATCAGTGAATAAAATGAATGACTAACACTTCTTTTTCTAATACAGAATCATCAAAAAACCATAGAGTCATAGAATCATAGAATAACATAATGGTTTGGATTGAAAGAGGCTCTAAACACCATCTCATTCTAATCCCCCCTGCCACTGGTAGGGACACCTTCCGCTATCCCAGGCTGCTCCAAGCCCTGTCCAATCAGGCCTTGGGCACTGCCAGGGATGGAACGCTTTCACAGGAATGTGGGCTCCATTTTGGAGATTTAGCTTATGACACTCCATTTTTTGCTTAGAATCTGTTTTGCTTACCTCACAACCCTGCAGCTACAACCACTGCAGGCTGCTAATTATCACAGAAAACCCTAATTGCAACCAACTTCTGTCAAGAAGAAAACTGGTGCTAATTTTGTACAGGATGAGACCATTTAATTCATATACAGAAAAAAAAGGTACTCGTTATATCTGCTTGCTCATGTGAATCAGTATTTAGGAATTTCCTTCATGCAAAGTATTTAATAAAATTATTCTGATTTCACACCAAAAAATACACATAGCAAACCCAACACCCACCACCAAACAAGAACAACAAAAATGAAAACCAATTATAAAACCTGATTTAATGCATCCCTTTCTGTCTCTTTTTTTTTTTTTTTTTTTTTTTTTGGGTGAAAAACCCAAAATTTT
>VXBC01007858.1:97003-129109 GCA_013399945.1 Ploceus nigricollis
ACCTTTATAAATGAAAATCGACAGAAAACTTCATAGAGTAGTTTTTTTGAAATTTTGCAAAATCACATTAAAGTGAAACAAAGCTGCTAAAACAGTGAGTAGATAGAAACAAAAAGCTGAAGTTTTACTGGAAGAAACAAACCCAGATATTTCCGATTCTCATATCCATTGATCTATCCATTCATCAGGAGTTGTGAAGGCTTTCATTCAACATAATTGTGTTGAATTTCTAAGAATGAACTACCAACTATGAATTATTATTATTATTATCATTANAACAAAACATTATCAGGGCAGTGTTGTCAGCAGAAGGCCAGTGCAGAAAAATGTGAATTCTTTCTTGAAGCAATTCAGTAAGAAGAAAGCACAATAAAATCTTTCTGACTAATTTCAGGCTTCCTAAGGGGACTGATGTGAACCTCTCAGCTCAGCTCCAAAGAAACAGAGGCCGTGTAGCTGCTGAGTTGTCTCTGCCATGGAGGGCATGATAAAACCTTTGGCTCTACAAGCTCCCTGCTGCTGTAGGAATCCCCCTGCTTTCTCCAGGAAGAGAATTGTTCATCATCCCATGGCACTGCTGGACTACAGTTCAAAGGCAAATCTCAGCCTCAAGCTTACACAGAGCCACATTCCCAAATCTATCTGTACTTTTCCCTGTAACCAAAAGAAGTGTCTCTTGCTAGCCAGATGCACCTTTAACAGCAGCTGAACAACAGAAGAAGGAAGATGCATCTTATTTAACAGCCTAGTTTGTGTTTCCCAGTTCTTACCGGCTGTTTCCCAGAAGCATGAAAAAATGTCTTTCCTATAGGAGCTAAATATTCCCTTCCATTAAAGGCACAGAACTCAAGAAGTTGTAAGTAGTAACTGCTGTATACTTTTTGCAAGCATGATGGAGTAGAGACATCAGGGTAATGGGTAATAATGAAAAGGAAAACCAGCAAGCAAGTCTCTGTAGTCATATAGACCAAACTGACTGTGTGACATTTCAATTTTGAATGAATGTCATAAACCGTAGAAAATACAGGTTTAATGAATATGCCTACATAAAAGCATAAACAAGACAAACCTTTTCACTGCAATGTTTATATTTACAGCACATAAGTTACAAATTAAATTTACTCTGGGATGTGCTTCTGATATGAATGACTTTTCTGTAGAGAAATATTACCCGTAATCATCAGATCACTGAGAGCAGGAAGGATCCATTAGTGATGTTGAGGATGATGAACTGAAGTTGTGTTTAGTGGGTTTTAATTATGCTAAAAGATTAAAGTGCTCAGGAAAGTGTGTAAGTCATACCAAAGGGAAGGAAAATGAACTGACTTTATTTAAGTAAGTAGACATGTTTATTTCAAACAATTTTAAGCTGATTGCTTATTACATTAATATGTTTTAGGAAGCTGATCTATTCCAGTACTTTGCAGTTACATTGTTTAATATCGGCAGTCAAAACATTGAAAAACTATGAGTCTTGGCTATAAAGTTTTTAAATTATGAGATTAAAAAGTATGTACCAGAATTTTTTGTATTTTAGCTGCAGAGATATACAAAATCCTCACTGCAATCAGAATATTATAGTTATCATTATTTTCAAATGCAGGTTTCCTCAAAGGCTCATGAGATCAGGCTTTAAAAATGGTGCCGGGGTGAAATACTGCCTTCACTGAGGTAAAGAGAAAATGTACTCTTGATTTCAAGCAGATTTCAATTTAAAAAATCGTAATAAAATTTTAGCATGTGGGTCCTCTTCTGCCTGTAAATTAACAACATCTCTCTGGTAACACATTGCAGTCTGGAGTTTGATATAAAACCACTTAGAGCAGAGTGAATTCACAAAGACCCTGGGCCTGGTTTCATCACCCTGTACCCCTTTAAATCTCCAGTAATTACATTAATGTGATTTTACAAGTGCCAGACAGAACAGACTTGTGTTCCTTGTCAGTCACTCTGAATCAATGTATTCCTCCAGCCTTCTGACAAAGACAGAGACACAACTGCTCTGTGCCACAGCCCCAACACAGTCCCTTGGCCATATCAGTTACAAGACAACATCTAAGAGGGAGAAGGGAGGTGATAAATATCCTGTGGCTGCCTCAGAATGTTTTCTTCCGGCCCAAAGACCCCTAGGTCTCTATTGATAGCAGAATGACAATTTACATAACCTTTATGCACACCAAAAAGTCTAATTTACTCACTGAAACCTTCACAAACAAAACACCTTTTCACTTTGTTATCATTCCATTAGGCTTTTTATGGATAGGAATGTGCAATTACTTGTTGACACCAGCTCTGTTCCTGGAGAACAAACATTTCATTGTTACTTTCCACATAAGCTGAAGCTCTAACCATGAAGATTTTCCTTCCAAGGTGGCTCATGGTACTTACATGCAACAAATAATTTTTTCTCCTGTTCATTTCATGCTTTAACCTCTGTTAACCAAGTTCTAACCCATTTACAGCCCTGTACCACAACTCCAATCAATTTTCTTCCAATTTTCATGGCCTGAACTCCCTCAGAAATGTAAATTACGAAGCACCACTCTGCATGAAACTTGACTTAGACAAAACCAGCCCTTTGGCTTGCAGAATAGAGTGGTCATCCAACTCCATTACTTTTATCCATATACCTGGATAATAGAATTATAGCTTGGACTTGTTTTGTTAAATTAGCAGCTTCTAGCGTTAATATGCTTTGTTACTGTCCCATTTCTAAAACCTCCCTTCAAAGATTTCAGTGAAAGGCCCCAGTATGCTTCTAATACATCAAAAGGTGTTTTACTGAAGGCTGTGTGAGCACAGGATTTTTGCTTGGCCATGCATTCCTAGATAATATGAAGTAATGTAAAGAATAAAAATATGGTGTCTGAACTACCTGCAAAATGGAGTGTCCACCCCTGGGCTGCAGAGTTATCATGACTCTAATAAGACAATTTTCTAATTGGACATTAAGCATAATTTTCCAGTCATCAACTAATTGAATCTCATTTAAGGCTTTTCAACTGGGGAAAAAACCCCATATATTTTCCCCAGAAAAAGCTCACCCTGCTTTCCTCCTACTATTCAGCTTAACACCTCAGTGGGCTTTGTGGTCTGCAATATTGAATTTCTGATTACAGAGGAGATGTTTACAACACAGATGATAGTTATGAGTAGTGCATGTCAGAGCAAATTTAATTTGTTTCCACTGTGCTGTTAAAAAAATTGAAAAAGAAATATGAACTCCATCTTGTTTGTGGTTTTATAAAGTCATATTCATTGAATCTACATGCTTGGCATTTCATGCAATTTTCTCCATAAAAAATAAAAATGTTATTTTTGTTTAAGCCTATTTGATGGCAGGGATTTACCTCCCAATTGTTACTCTTCATTACCAACATTTACCCAGGACAGCTCCTAATATTCAGAGCTGTGTCCTGCTCAAATCCATGTTGAATGTAAGAAAAAGGATTTTAGCTGGAATAATACCAGCATGGTAAAAGGGCGAGGGGATCTATCTTGTTTAATTGAACTGACGTACATAGTTTAATATTAAGACCTGATCTAATCCTGCTAATGGAAAAATTTAATATTCTGATAGAATCACTTAATGAAATAGAATATTATATCCTGTGTTAAGAAAGAGAGAAAAAAACTTTTAATTTGCACAAGCTTGATAATTTACTATGTATTTTTCATTAGCAATCATGTGGTTTTAATCCTTAGCCCAATGCCAATGTTTCTTTTATTTGGTGGTTTCAGATAAAGCCTCAGAAAATCTTGTCTTAAAGTCATATTTCACTTTGATATGGTAAATTAAATTGAGTGTTGTTTGCAGCTTGATGGCTTTGCTGGTCAAGATGGTGCTGCAGCCTCTTGTATTCAGTCATGCTGTGGGCTTCAAACACAGAATCACAGAATCACAGAATCACAGAATCAAAGGTTTGGATTGGAAGGGATCTTAAAGACCATCCTGTTCCAAACCCCTGCCATGGGCAGGGACATCTTCCACTACCCAAGGTCACTCCAAGTCCCATCCAACCTGGCCGTGGACACTTCCAGGGATGAGGCAGACACAGCTTCTCTGGGCATCTGTGCCAGGCCCCCCCCACCCTCACATACCTGCCATATCATAGCATAGTGTGTTAAATGTTGCAGGATCCTAAACTACCTTTATGGTAGGTTAATTCTGCTAAGAACACTATTCAGACCAGCTTCTGACTACCCTAAAGGAGCTGATGAGTCCTCAATGTATAAAAACACAGAGAAATAAATGCTATCCTCTGTTTGGGCTTGGGATGGCATCTAGCATCGGTCAGCAGGTGGTGAGCAATTGTATTGTGCATCACTTGTTTGTTTTTTCCCTTTTTATTGTCATCATTACTATTTACTATTATTATTAAATTTTGCTTTGTTTTCAGTTATTTAAGTGTTCTTAACTTACAACTTTTACTTTTGATTCTCCATTCACTGGGGTGTGGGGGAAAGAGGGGCTGAGTGAGTTGCCAGCTGAGTTTACACCATGACACCACCTCAGCATCTTTTGATCCTGGTGTCCAGTGCTTGCATGACTCCTTTCCCCTTCTCTATTTCAGCATAGAGACAAGTTGGTAGGATCCCACACAATATCACAGACAGAGAAAAAGGGGCTCGTATTCAAACTTGGGGAAATCTGTGATGTACATGAATGTCATAAATGCCAGCTAAAAAGCAGAAGCACTGAATGTTTTCAGTATTTTAAGAGATAGAAAAAGTCAAAGCAGTTCAATGTAAGAACTGTTGGCAGTACTGGTAGTTTCTAGTTGGTGTGGACCACACAGGTGGGTGCAGGATGCAGCTCCAACATGGTTTTCTGTTCATGGCTTCTTTTGTGCTAGGGCATGCACTGTTTGTGATTATCCCAAAATAAGATTTTACTAATGTTTAAAGTTTTTGTGGGAATGGACCCTCCATCACCAGGTAAAAATTGCCCATAATATGTTGAGATAGAAGTTTCAACCTATGAAGTCCTGTTCCCCACCTAACAGGACATCATTACTCTCTCATGTGGATCTTGAGAAAGGAGTTTTATTACATGTCTTCCCATTAATGCTGCTGTAATTTTAGTGAATACCACTGGAACTAAGAATTGATGGACAGAAGTAATTATCTGTCAGCAGGACATGATTAAAAAAAGGAAAGAAAAAAAGGATACAATGATCATGTCAGTGTTTTTCACATATGTCCACAGGTTCTGATCATTTTGTGTTAAAAAACCTTAACTGAATACTGAGTCTCACAGGATATTCTCAAATGTTTTCTTTTCCATACAAAAATTTCATTATCACAACTTATTTTTACAGCTGAATGAATATTTCCTGTGAAAATGCCATTGAATTTAGTTTTCAAAGGCCGTGTATCCCATCTCAGTCCTATCCTAATATATCTTGATCAAGTCTTTCATGTATACAGCTATGTTGAGAATTCTATCATACATATTCATAGACCAGTTATTACAGATACAGTAATTGCTGCTTTACATGCTCCACAAGCTTTTATAAAATATTAATTGGCTATTATTCCTATTGCAGGTGGAAACACTAGAAAGATGGCTCCCTCCTGCAATATAATAAACCCATTTTCAAGTTACTTTATTGCACTGTGAAACAGAGATATGTGCACTGAAACCTAGCACAGTCTCAAGCTACACGATGTTATTCTGAATTTCTATTGCCTCAAAGTTAAGATTTTGACAACTTTAAAGTTGTTAAAATTCTAATAACAGTGAGATTTTACTCTTAAGTGTGTCTAGGCTGTGAGATGGGTACATGAGAACAGATTCCTCAGGCTGTATACAGATTTTCCAGGCAAGAGGCCATGGTCATGCACATGTATTTTTTTTCCCATGGTAATAAGGCCATGCTTTCATGGTCCTCTTCTGACATGTAACTAAGATATTTTCAGGGCTCATCCCTTTTGTATTGTGTTCACTTAAAAATCCCACATGGATTAAAAAAAGCCAATCCCCATGCTAAAGGACTTCATGCACATGGATTACACAGAGGACAGTGGCTTATAAAATGTGGGAATAGAAGACAAATCTCATTCTGAAAGAGCCTGGAAAGTTAACTGGTAAAAAAGGAAAGCAGTATTTGTATCTCTATTTGTTGGTCAATACTTGAAAGAAGTGTTGGGAGGTTGAAGACTTTTGGAAGGAACACTGGGGCTGTCAAGTAATTAGGGTTTTGATGGGACATAATTAAATCTGTGAAAAAAAAAATGTGTTGACCTAACTCTTTTCAGCTGCACATAGACATCCAGGGCCTTACATTGGACAGCATTTATTCCACAGCAAAGATCCCCTAAAATGTGTGCAGCAAGAGTACCTGGTCTCCAGGACCAACAACACCACTCTGTGACACCCTTCTCTCAGTCTGCACTACTTCAAAATGTATGAAAGCCTTGTGGTACCATGCTGGTGCTGATTCTTGATTACACAATTTTAATTCTTTCTGGAACAATAAGAAAGGAGACCAATAATCTGATGATCTGTCTGAGGTGTCATGCTCTATGGTCTGGATTCATGTGCGACATCAACTGCAGAAGTGTCTCTGAAGGCAACTGTAGAGATCTCAGAAAAAGAGATTACATATTACAGAACTGTCAAGCAGCTTAAATATTAAAATGGATGTTGTTATCTGAAATAATAACCTCATTGAACAGGTAACTCTTGCAGCGCACTTCAGTGAAGTGTGTATATTTATAATTACCTAATCTGGCTCTGGAGTTGCCAGTTTGAGGAGTGTCTAAACACAGACACAGGGACTAGTATAGAAAGGAAACATTTTTTATTCAGCTCAGGGTACAAGGTGGAGGTTTTCACAAATCAAGCACACTGATTGTCAAAATTCTACACTTGCATGCATTTCAGCAAACAAAGAAATCACAGTTCAGGGGCTACAAGTTACCTGGTTCTCTCATTAATTAATATTCTACTTTCTGTTGGTCAACGATTCTCCTCATGCTGATTAGTCTGCATGCTCAATCCTCCTCTTTTGAGTCAGGGTTTCTTGGGTCAGAGGTGTTGATCTTCTACTTGCAGGTTCGAGATGCTGTGAACTGGCTCTGATCCCTTGCATCACACAGGGCAGGAGACCTGTGGTGCCACCCAGGTGACAAGGGACACAGCAGGAGCTGACACTCAGCAGGAAAACACCAGACTGCTCAATAAAACCCAGGTGGTCCTTTGTTCAGGACCCTTTCTTTGAAGCTATGAGGTCTGTTTCACTGAAAGGCAAGACCCTGTTTCACATTCTCACTCTTTGTAACTCACTGGGGGAATTTTTAACAATTTCTTACCTTTGAGATGTCGGCATCACTGGAAACAACACAATCACAGAAAAAAAAATCAGTTACGTGGAAAATACAGAAATAAATTCTCTCTTCTTCTGCAATCACAAACAATTACACACACTGCAGTACACAATAACAGTGCAGAATTTAGGCAGTCCAAAATGAAACATTTCAGCATTAGAAACATGAGTCTCAACAACACAAATAAAACAATATCAAAAATAACCTTTTATAATTAATGTATATTTTATAAATTCTCTGGGAAGAATTTGAATAAAGCAGAAACAATCAGAGAAAATCCTGGCTATAATCCAAATTCATAGAAAGTAAATATGTCATTATACGGGCTATAGGTATGAAAACAAAATCTGTTTTCTCATTTTTAATTGTAGGTCTGATATCCAAAATTAAATAAATGTTTACTTGTGCAAAACTGATGAAAGTAATCTCACAAGTTACATACAAGTAATATCTTGAGTTATGATTGATCTGCTGGTCAATAGTGTTTATCAAAAATCAAAAGCTAAAGAAGTAGCTGGAAAATTGTAGATACATTTGGGATTTATTAAGAGTTTCTGTGTATTCAAGGTTTCCAGAATCCAGAAAAACATCATAATGGAATTACTGAAGCAGCTATTGCTATGTTCAGTCTTTGCATTGTTGATCTTTGGCGTAGTCCTTGGTATAAATTGCTGTAATCCAGCTGTCTTTGTCACAGCAACAGAGATCTTAATCTGTCAGTTACTTTACACTAGGTTTAAATACAATTAGCTGGAAAAGTTATGACCTTCCTTCAGGGAGGAGATTCTACAATTTCTTTGTTAATGTGGAAGCAGACTTCAAGGTTAGCAAACAAGGAAACATGTGGATCTTAACTTTTTTGTCTTTCACATGGAGGATTTTAGGAAGATATTTTTACTTATATGAAGTTAATTTGCCTGGATTTCATTTAGAAGTTTTGGGCCTACTCATTCTTTTGCTAATTCAGGAAATTTGCTTTAAAAGTTTGAGGGCTATTCAATTTTCTATCAATTCAGTTGGTAGATTGTGCCTGACACATAGAAGCTGCCTCAACAAAGGGAAGATTTTATAGGGTGTTTTTACAGTTCAGATTTTCCATTACTGTGATCTACCTAATCAGCTGTATTGATCTACTGCTTTGTTAGAATAGCTGCAGTGCATTAGGAGCTCCAACGTGGTCCTAAAGTGTATTCAAATTTAAGGCAATTTACATCACCCATCTACTCCTAATGGTAAAGGAATAATTCAACAAAATGCTACAAAGGCTTGAAGATGTAGCGTTAAAAAGGCTTTTCTGAAAATATATTCTCAGAGCATCATGTAAATCTTGGACAACATGAGAAATCCTTTCCAAATTTGTGCCAAATGAACCTGTCAAATTACATGCTACCTATTTGAAAGTTAAATGAGACACTTTTCTCACAGGGAATATGTTCTTTGATTATCCCGACGAACACAGCTCACTTCTGTTGGCAAGAAGTCTGTTAATAGGTTTTCTCACTGTCATCAAGCAGCAGAATTTGAAGTGTGTAAGAGTTAACAAAACTGTGTATATTATGAACCAAAGACATGCACAAAATAGAGGAAGAAAACCCTGAATAATGTGGTGAAGCAATTCAAGGAGAACTCAGAAATTTGCCTAGCATATATTTCCTTCATAATCATATTGCTCATCCATTTCTTCCTTCCCTGAACTCTTTAAAATACATCATTGCTTATTCAGTCATAGAGAATAAAACTGGGGCGGGGAAGGCCAAGCAACCTTGGGACACATTTTATAAAGACTGTTAATAAAGTTTTTTGCAAAGTTTTGTTTTGTTCTGGTATAAAATATGAAATCAATTCTACTTTTAAGCTTATGATATGAAGTTTTCTTGCGACTACGCAAAGTACTGTCTTCTTAAGTCTTCTGTAGAAATGTTCTGTTTTAAAAAGTTGAAGTTCCCTTCTCTGTTGGAAACATAGGAAGTATTGTTGCCTTTTTGAAGTGCATTTGTTGAATGTATATTTTTATGAAGAAATCTTTTGTCTGTCTCAGTCAGAGACTTAATAACGGGTGAAAAACAGAATAGCATATATTCTCATTTCTGCTCCTTACAAAATCTGGATTTTAGATTTGATTACAGGTATGAATATAATTTCTTTATTAAAATAGAATGCAATAAGCATGACTATTGTCCCTTCCTCCCCACTATATTGATTGTTTTGTGTTCTCTTTGAGAAAACAGCAACAGCAAGAAATAATGCTTAGCCTGCTCACAAGTCCTGCAATTTTAATAGATGGCTCATGGTTAGAATCACCAAACCATAGGATTGTTAAGATTAAAAAAAATCTCTTAGATCATTGAGTCCAACTAATAAACCAGCACCACTGTGTTCACCACCAAACCATGTCCCCAAGTTCCACACCCACACGCCCTTTGAACACTTCCAGGAATGGTGATTCCATCACTTCCCTGAACAGCCTGTTCAAAGCCTTGCAATCCTTTTGATGAACAAATGTTCATATAATCAGAGAAGCATAGAATATCCTGAGTGAGAAGGGTCCTACAAGGATGATCAAGTCCAACTCCCAGCCCTGCACAGACATTCCAACAATCCCACCCTGTGCATCCCTGAGAGTGGTGTCTAAAGGCTCCTGGAGCTCTGGCAGCCTCGGAGCTGTGCCCATTCCCTGGGGAGCCTGGTCAGTACCCAACCAGCTTCTTGGGGGAAAAACTTTGTCCTAATATCTTTCCTCCCACTTTGCTGGAGGGATACTCAGATTGCTTTTCTCTCGATCAATAATTTGCTAGACAGCTCATTACCCCATTATATGTTAGAATACCTTTTCCCTGTTCCAGTAGTTCCAGTAGATGAACAAATTGTGATTATTCTCTGCCTTTTGAGAAGGTGTTTCCCACGCTCAGTATGGACCTATGGATCCTTTCCAGCTGACTTGCTGAACCTCTTCCTCCTTTTTCTCCACAGTGGAGTTAATGTCTTTTGTGCAACTATTAATCGTTTCAGAGCTGTCCTTTCCTACCTCCTGAAATATCCAGTGCATCCATTTACCTCTTTATTTTGTCTTTCTATCTCTTTCTGATTTTACCCATATCTGATTTCTATCTACCCTGGCAATGCACTTTGGATCCAAACCCAAAGAACAGTTCTTGTACATTTTATCTTGTGCCTCAGTTGTTACTTCTTAACACTATTCCTTTTTCTTTATTCCCAGTTAGGGTGCAAAAATATGCCTCCATCTAATGTTTCATCATTTTGATATCCCTGTTATCTGATGTGCTCAATTTAGTTTGCCTTTCCTATATAAAACCAATATAGAATAAAGAGAAGTGTGCTGTTAATAAAACCCACAACCAGCAAAACCAATATAAAATACCTCCCCATTCACTTACTAATTTCCTTCTTAATATTCCAAGGCATATAAAGAAAAATAGATAGGAACTGAATGCATTAAGATTCTGATCATGCATGCTAATCTATTTTTTTAACACTAGGTAATTCCCAGATGCTTCTCATAATTACCTCTTATCATTTAGTAGTAGCACAGGAGAAAGCCTTGCAAATTTCCTTGTATTCACATGCAATTGGAACAAGGTCACTGGCTAGACCCAAGGACAAGAGCTGATAGCAAAACCTTTCTTCATTCCACTTTTCTATTACTAGAAAAAAGTAAATCTTACATTTTGGTCTTTGTGAGCAATAAGTGAAAACTAAGATATTCTATTATTTCAGGCCTTTAGCAGGATATTTAAAAACCTAGGGGGTTTGCTTTTATCCTTTTCATTTTTCCCAAAGTCTGAGTGCAGTGTTTTCATAATCTTAATGTCAGAGGTAATTCTCTGTGTTGTTTGAGACTTGAACTCTAAAAAGTAGGCCAAGTATGCAGAAACTGAAATACATCAACACAGAAAATAAAACTAGATAATAAACCTTACTGTTTTAGAATGCACAAAGAGTAACCAGAGTTGCTGTGATTATTAAAAAAAAATTAAAAAGAAAGGTAAATCACTTAAGGGTTATATCCCTGATCTAGCTTTTGCAAGACATTCTGCCTTATTCCAGTAAAGAATTGGTCACTAAAATTCTAAACCTGTAAATTTAAGAAAAAATTTTTTTCATCATTGTGTACAGTTTTAACACAGTGCTTTAAATAAAGTAGCTACACAGTTCATTAATTCCTGCAAGTGATCATTCACATGGCTTATTAAAACAGACTGGAGGATATATGCTCTTCTCTACATTTGGAGATGTACAAGAATCAGCCTCATCAGGACTAATGGCAATTATGAAGGTATATATTTTACACTCCCTGTTTTAACCTGGGTGAGACTAACAGCCCATTAATATTAATACATCAAAGGTAAGTGCTGTGCAGATTAATGGAGAGAGTTAATATGGAAAAACCGTGTCTGCTTTTTGACCTTAAAACAATACTTAGCTTTAATGTAATTAGTAATTTAAATACTTTATATGGTCAGAATTTTGTGTAAAACATTAGTTTAAATTCTTATTCATTCTTTTTTGAAATCAGTGAGATTCTATAAATCTTTGGAGTAAAAGGTGTTTTGAGGCCAGGAGAGGGAAGTGGTGTGGACAGTTCAGATAGATTCCAGAGAACATCAAGGAGGAAAAATAAGAATCAAGAGTGAGACTGAGTTGACAGGCAAACTCCAATAAATGTTATGTAGCACAAAGAAACTTAGACAGGTCTGTGGAGTCCACAGCAGAGAGCAGACCTTGATTTCAAAATTACCTTGGGGATGAGGGGAACAAAAATTTAAGGAAAGACCAAGCAAGACAAAAGGGAAAATATTTCCTTAAATTGGTCAGATCAATGATAGGGTCCTTAGATGAGTATCATCATTTGCCTGCCCTCTGCAGTGTGGTTGTTGACCAGCCCAAATATTTTTTCTTACAGTACCTATCTTGTTTCCATCAGAACCTGCTCCTTAGCTGTTCCTGCTTGTGGTGCTATTAACACTAATTGGACCACACTTGATCAGATCCAGGTGTTGCACGATGACTGAGCAGCCTTGTCTAGTGGAGGGTGTCCTCCCATGGCAGGGAGGTTGGAACTAGGTGATCTTTCAGGTCCCTTCCAACCCAAATCATTCATTAATTCTATGATTGTTTGTTGAGCTTTGTGCCTGCATATTATTCAATAATATTTAATGGGAATATATGTGACATTGATCACACTATGTAGTAGATTTTAACCTTATAAAGTGCAGAGACTTTAATGCCACAATGTAAGGCATGAAGATATAGAAGGAAAAGAGCAGCACATACCAAAGTATAAGCTACAGGTTCCAGAATTGAGGGCAGAGGGACCCCTTGGCATGCAGTGGTGAGAGGGCACCTAGGCCCTGCTCACAGCATTGCAAATCCTGGTCTGTGTCACACCTGAAAGATGTGTCAGATGTGAGAGCTGTGTCGCCTGCTGGATGGCACCCTGAAGGACCTTGCTGCCTATAACATGACATCCCCCTGAGTTCTGCCTGTTTTCCTTATCCTTGCACAGCCACAGAAACACTGCAGCAGGAAAGGAATTCCTCCCTGGCTCCAAACAGCCAGCTGTATGTGGTATATTTTGGAAAATAAGCTTTGCTCAGTCCACCCATCAATGGTAAGATCTCATATGGACAGGTTTTTACTCTAACATCATGGCATTAGGGCATCAATAGCATACATTATTGACTACTTGGATACATTAGCATATTCAGTATTTTCCTGAGCATCCTTTCTGAAGCTGATGCTCAGATTACACATCCACCTGGAGTCTAAAGGTTTCAGAGAGTATGTTACCTTAATTCTGTGTACCTCTCTGCCATGTTTGTCAGGACTCTGGGAAAAATGTGCCTTTGTCTGCTGCTTAGACTTCAGAGGCCTGCAGCTGATCTGCAGGACAAGAAGTACTTAGATGTTTGTTTCCTTTGCACCTTGGAAAGTTGTCAATTTTCTATTCATATACAGCAACACCATGTACCAAATGTCTCTGGGATCCACAGATTTCACAACAGGTGAGCATTCATATGCAATGTGAAACACCTTTCCCAATGTGATACTGGCAAGTTCGCAATGGTTCTTAGGACTATTTGAGAAACCAAAAAACATTAAGTACAGTGTACCCTCTTCCTAACCATTCTCATCAAATTCCTACTTCCCTTTTTCTTGTTCTCATTTTTCTTCTAATATCAAATAAAACATTTAAAATTCATGCATTACAGATTTAATTTACATGGAAATGGGTGGTATAGAGCAGGGAGAGTCAGCTTTGTTCTCGTGCATCCTGTGGTGCCCCATCCTGAGCAGGAACCAAAGAAAAGATATCTGCCATCAGTAGGTCTGTTATTTCTTTTCAGTGTCCTTAAAAGCTCATGCAAGTTCCTGAATTACATTCCTGAACTAGCTCTTTTTCCACTCTTTCACCAGTGCTTTCCTCAGAGAATCTTGCAATGAATGTAGGAATACCTCTTCCTTGCAGGATTTATTATCTTCTTCTTCCAGGGACCCATAAGGATTAATGGGAATTGGTGTAGTATGGTCCTGAGTCCCCATATGGGACCTCTCCTCCAAATTCCATCTTTCTTTTGACTCACTATGAAATATTACATTCTGATCTATTACAATGCTTGAGAATACTGCTTTCTCCTCTGTCTTCCCAGAGGAAGAGCCTATCATCATAGTTTTAGCATCAGTAATCCTAATTTGCCGACACAGCTCTAAATATTTAAATCTAAAGGCACATTTTATGTTGGATGTCTACACTGCATGAATGAGTGGTGCAGCAGTGCCTGAGCTATGTTGTTTTCTACAAACCCAAATTATTTTTGGTAACTCCCTGTTTTTCCTACTGGCTGTGGTGTTACTTGTAGTCTAAAATGTGATTTCAGTGTGGTTCACGTGAACTCACATATCTTACCCCTATGGCTTATATCTCTCCACTTGTGCTTAAAATGGTTACTGACTCTTTCTTCCTTTCCCAGGACAATCAGGACAATTCAACTTGCTTTAGCGCTTTTATTTTTTTGGGGGTTTTTTTTTTTTTTTTTGGGTTTTTTGTTTGTTTGTTTATTTGGGGTTATTTGTTTGGTTGGGTTTTTTTGTTTTGTTTTCCCTGTCTTTGATTAATTTTCTTACTGATGTCTTTATAAACAAAACTTGGGAAAGGACCCTTTCAAACGTTTTGCCTTCCAATGTGTTTTCAATGTCAAGTTCAGGCCAATGTTCACGATATGTCTTGAAATTCTCATCTCAACTTGTTAATAAGACCCTGACACCTTCCTCTACTGTCCAGTCTGTTGCCTCTAATACAGAATTCTCCCTGTTCTAAACCAAGCTTTCACAATGAGGTCTGATAAAAGTTTCATTCTTTTCTGTTCCCCAAATGTAAATTTAGGTGAGTTGTAAATATAAATTATGTTCTTGCTTTCCTCTCTCCTGTTTGCATGTGTTTTGTTTACTCTAGAAATCCCATTTCCCCTATTACCTTAATCTGGCATGATGGTTTTGTTTCTATGTACAGCCTTCTTTTAGGCACAATTTTACTTCCTGCTTTACTAAAAGTCTTGTGTAAATGATTAACTTTTGCCAGATTACATGCATCTGCCAGTAGGTAGCAACACAAGATAACTCCATTATGTCTAATTTGCACTTCTTCTTTGGAGAGATTTTGGAGAGGGAACTATTTCTAGAGAGGCTGCAACCACACGTAGCAACCTAAGTATGCAGGAGGTGACTCACCTCTTACTGATGCCACTGGAAGCTCTTCTTCCCTGTGACACATGTTCCCCCCTAGTGCTGAGTTTTACCACTCCCCCAGTCATTTCTTCTATATTTCCATCATAACATCATCAAATGGCTTGGGTTGGAAAGGACCTTAAAAGCCATCTTGTTCCACCCCCTGCCATGGGCAGGGACACCTTCCACTATCCCAGGTTGCTCCAAGCCCTGTCCAACCTGGCCATGGACACTTCCAGGGGTGGGGCAGCCACAGCTGCTCTGGGAAACCTGTGCCATGGCGTCATACTGTCTGAGTAAAGAATTTCTTCCTAGCATCTAACCTTCCTCTCTACTAAGGGAGCTTTACAGAAGAAGGAAATGGTGGTGTAGATCATGGCCACCACTCACCATTTAAGGCCTTGATATTCCATCTCCCATTCATGATCATGCTGATTCATTCAACTGGACAGATGCAGATGGCAGCAGAAGGTCATGTGTGGGCAGGAACAGCCTGAAGGGATAATTCATGGTCAGGATCTATAGGTGACCTTGCAGGCTGAATTTTACAATAGGGTTTAGGGTTTTTTTTTAATAAATAAATCACCCAATGCCCGCTGCTATAAACAATATAATATAATGAAAAACATCACTTATTAAAAGGACAAGCATGCTAGGATTAAGTGAGGATCATGTTGACATGCATTATTTCTTATGTGTTTTCTCTCACAGTTTTGAGATAATGTTTACCCTGCTATGAGAAATATCAAATGTCAAGGACAGACATAGTATCATTTTCCTGTTTTCATCAGAATTAAATTTCATTGAGTTTTTTTCCTTTCCTCAACATGAAAATAAATATTTACCCATATGGTAAAAATGCAAAACCAAATCCAAACCCAAACCTCAAACCAGAACAACAACAACAATATAAAAACAAAACCCATCACACCCTCAAAACCCAACCCAAACCAACAAAACAAAAAACAAAACAAAACAAAACAAAACACAAAAAAACCCAAAACCAAACAAAAAAAAACCAAAACCAAACAAAACAAAAACTAAAATCAAACCAAAAAACAAACAAAACCAAAACCAAAAACCAAATCAAACCAACCAAACAAACAAAAACCAACACAAAAGAACCTTAAAAAAAACCCCTACTAACAGCTGAAGACAATTGCATGTTTTCCAGGCACTGACCACAGCAAACTGAGCAAAGAAAATTAAAGACATTGGAATTGATGGTAATAACTGAATGGTTTCTCTACAACCCACATTACTCTTTAAAATGAACAGGAAATGTGATTGTAATGGATATATTCTCACTTCAATGAGCCAGGTAACCATATCAAACTAAGACTGCTTAATGCAAGCAGTCCTTGGATCTTACAAATGTGGTAAATTGTTGAAATAATTTCATCTTCTGAAAAGCTCTGATTTGCTGAAATAGACAGACTGGCATACAATCTTAGCAAGTGCCTGAAGTTAGGTGCACAGGAAATTTTTTGAAAGCTATTATCCATAGGGTGAGGAAAAACTGGACACCAAATAAGAGCTGAATATTTCCTCCCTGCAAGAACAGAGTTCCTGAGATTTTGTGTGATATTTGAGGTACTCTAGTGCAAGAAAAAGGCCTTTTCGGGATAAGAACCTCTACACAGATCCTCCGAGAGTCCCCCAAAGTTATGCACAGACATCTGGAGGTGAGATGCTCTGTAGTACATCCTGTTTGTTGATAGTCAATCTAGCAAAGAGACAATGCAGTCAAGAGAATCTGGAGAATCAGCCAGCTCTCCTTAGAGCAAAAACCTGGGTTTGTCTCCCTGAAGAGCTTCCTGTACCCTACTGATCTGAATTTACATGTTTTAATCTGTAGCTCAGGATCCCGTTCCCAGGCCTGGCACTGGTCTACTGGGGCAGTGTCTCAGAACAGTGTTGTCTGTCAACTGTGTGACAACTGCATCAGTAGACATACTAAATGGTACAGAACCTAAAAGAAGATGAATTTTACAGACTATGACTAATAAATCAAAAAACTTAACCTAATATTCATTAGAAAACTCCCCAGTGGCTGCTAAAACCAAAAATTACAAAAGCACCCATTGTTTCTTAACAGAGTTCACAAATATCAGCAAATGCAAAAAACCCATGAGAGATTTAACATAAAGAGTAGACCCTAAATTAATAACTATCCCTTTCTGTCTGCTACCAGCATCTCTTCCACACTGTCACAATTGTGAAATTTCAGGAGGAGAACTGTCCATTTATGTGTGCTTTCACAGAAACTCTTCAATAACTTCTGGAATCTCTTGTTCCACTGGATTGGAAACTACATTAAAAGTGGCATGCATTAGCAAAAACACAGGGATGTTTTTCACACAGGTGTTCTAGCTGAACATAAAATCAGAGCCTGAAAGTCCCCCATGTAAGGACATAAAGGCATTCATACATTTCTCAGATCTGATTCTCCAACACAAACATGAAAGATTTCTTTTAATTTTTGTGGAAAAGGAGATGCAAGGTCATATAAATTATATTTACAGGATTTAGTCCCAAGTTCACAGACCCTTTGATGCATTCTGGTGATCACCATGTGCCTATCATTGTGTTCCCATGCCATGTTTTCTGAGTAATGCTAACTCTGTTTTATGGAGACCAGCTTTATTAATAATTCTTGTTGGGGTTTCTTTTATCAAAATGGATCCTGGAGAATAATGAAAATCAGTGTCACATAACTGCCACAGGTTTGAGAAAAAAATTGTGCTTAAATAAGGCCATGAAATATGACCATTAAACTAATTTCATTGGCTGCGCTGCTGGTTTTTTAAAAATTCTGCATGCAGGTCAAATAAATTGTATTTTAATGTAATTCAACAGAGTTATCAGGTGAAAAGATTATCTCGATATCACATAGTGAAATATCTTTCCCAACACTATGAGAATATTTAAGCTCTATCCCTTTTAGGATTTTAGACAGAAACACTGTTACTATGAGAAAGGTGATGGATCACAACAGTCACCCCTCTCCATTTCTCACCCAGAGCATTCATTGCTTGGAGCTTTTCCTGAGTGATATCCCATATTGTTCTACATTTGCCATAAGGAACTGTGAGTTAAAAGTAAGGGCAGACAGATAATGAACATAGATGGCAAACAATTTTTTTCCTGTTAAAACTTGTTTGTAATTTAAGAGAAAAAGGCTTTGGATTCTTCATATCTTTCTCCCTATTGTCCATATCATTGTTCCAATGTATTATAATGTATAGACTGTTATTATTTTTAAGCAATTGTAATTTTAAAATATTGGGTTAGTTTTCAGTTATCTTTGGAATTTTCTCTATAAATTTTAAACTTTTACATCCTCTTCTCTAGATTTTCATCATATTGAGGCAGCTACATTTTTAAAGACCTACTCTCAGGCACTGAAGTGGTCCTTCATCTGCTTTTCCTTTTACCCATCAGCTGAAGAGGCTAAGGATTATTTTATAGCTTTTCCTGATTTCTGGTTAGCAGCATTATCAGCCAGATATATCTGAGTAGATATAGATGTGGGTGGTTATTTGCTTTATGGAATCTCATTTGATTAATGTGTCTTTCTTGTGCTTAAAAATATGTGTATTTTATAATCTGCAAACAAGAAATCCTGGATGGCCATCTGCACTTGGTTTTCACCAGCATTCTCAGCCATTAGATTTCCCATGACGTAGTCACTGTGTGTGATTTTATGGAGAGGCACAGAAACCCACACCTTGTGTGAGTAGAGGGCAAATCCTCAGGCATGAAACCTCCTCTGTATTTCAGCTAATCTGGAATGAAATACTTTTATACAGGGCTGACTGCTGAATACACACCAGTGACTAAATGGAATTTTTAAATAAGACAGAGAAGGTGAAGGCAAACAGAGCTTTTAATTGCGCATTTCCACACAGCCTTGCAAAAGGTTGTTTCATGCATCAATAAAGGCATGTGGAAAAGAGTATTCTGTTGTGGCAGAGGTGATGCCTCACATACCTGCCAGCACAGGGATCACAACATCTGCCGTGCAGCAGCATTGCACTGTGAACTCAAGGCTCCATCTGCAAGCAAACACAAAAAGTTTGCTGATTCTCTCTCCTGCACCTTAGGGCTCAAGGTCTATTTTTGCTCCCAGGCATGGAGTTAGAGGAATACAGTGAGTCCCAGTGGTAGTAAATGACTTTTCTCTAAGTATTGTTTTCATTGCACCTTACTGACTTGAATAATAATTAAGAAAAAAAACCTCAAAACATGCAGATTCTTCTAGCCTGGCCCCATAAAAACATCACAAGTTCACACAGACAACAAAAAAAGGCCAGGAATTACTTTTTTATATTGGGAGTTAGGGAAATGTTAATAGTGCAGGTTTTGTTTTGTTGTTTTGGTGTTTTTTTTAATTTATAGATCAGGGAAAAGAAGAAAATGCACAAATAA
Source organism: Ploceus nigricollis (assembly GCA_013399945.1). Taxonomy (NCBI): domain Eukaryota; kingdom Metazoa; phylum Chordata; class Aves; order Passeriformes; family Ploceidae; genus Ploceus; species Ploceus nigricollis. Next base: position 116,510 of record VXBC01007858.1, read on the forward strand.
ACACAGTTAAATCTGGCAAAGGTTATTAAAAATTTATACCCTGTGACAAGGCTTTTAATATTGTAGCCATCTGTGCTTGTCAGCCTAAGATTTTAGGTAGACCAGCACTTTTAAGAAATAGGGCTACTTTTATGTGTTTTAGAAACCATAACAACTCCCCTCTTCACTGCCCCCCCCACCCCCTCCAAATTAACAACAACCAAAAAACATCAAGTGCAGACATGATTAATTCAGGACTAACATAACTGAAATAACGAATGTAGTCTTCAGATGAGATACATGTCAAGTGCATTATGATAATAAAGACTTATAAGCTCTGGAAAGGTTGAAGATATTTTCTTAAGATAATTTGCATAAACATTCCATTATCTCTGATCTTCATTAATTCACTTAATGATAATACTGAGATGTGGAAACTCTGACCAAAAAACTGATTAATAGTAATACATGCAGGCTCTTTTGGCATTGTGGGACACATCTTCTAATAACAGCCAACACTGCCATAGAAGATGTATAAAGTGATTTTTCGTGCATTTGGGTTAGATTCTGTAGTGTTTATCTACTGTGCTTGCCTGGATTTTCAAAAATAGAAAAGTCGAAAACAAGTGGATTGCTTGGGCTTCCAGAAGTCAATCCTACTAAAATCCTAGAAGGAAGAGCATGTTTTAGGCAGTGGGTTGAAGTGTTCTTTAAGCATTTAACTCTTTTCTGCAAGTCCTCCCTTTCCAGTGCCAAGGTAACCCAGTATATAGTTGACACTATGAGCCACACTTAGAGTCCTGATTACAATTATATTTATAAAAGGGAAGAGAATAGGCAGGTGAGTGCCTTGCTGTCCAGCAGGTATACAAAACCTTTGTTTCTGGGCAGTAGCTTCACTGTAATCCTTCTCCTCTCAGATAGCTCTTCTGTTTCCCTGCATCCCAGCACAGAACAACACCCACCACTTATTTGTCACAGCTCCTGTTTACTGTGGAACATGAAGGCTTCCTTTTTATCTGAGCTTGTTTGTCTTTTTCATACATGCCTGGCTCTCTCTTGAAGAGCTCTCTCTTTTAATTTTGCATTTCATGAAGCATTCCCAGCAACACAATTTCATTGTGGAGTTTTGATTTGAGTCAGGTTGGCTCTTTGGATTTGCAGTGCACCTAATGGCACCTCAAAAAGCCAACAGCAAGCCACTAAAGGGCTGCTGATTTAGACCTAAATGCATAAGGAGATGCCAGGAACTTATATGCCTCCATAGGGGTTAAAGTTAAGGTCCCCTAGGAACACACAGCAGCTGCAGCCAGCAGTTAAAATCCTCACTGCTGGATGTTCACAAGGCCATTTGCTTGTCCCTGTCAGCACTGAGCAAATAAACCCTGGATCCCATTCAAGTCTCATCAGGCAGGAGCCATTGAACCATGAATTCCTGACTTCTGCAGGAGCCTGGTGCCACCAACATAACCAGATCATACCGACACCATGCACTGGAGGAGGTGGGATCCTCCTTTCTTCCCCTTTGCTTACAATTTACCTCACAGTCAAAGTTCTCACATGGTGTTTGTAAGACCAAGAGACAAATCTAGCTTTAAACCTGGGGCCAGTGTTTTCTGCTCTTTTGTGGAGAGTGGGCTGAAAAGAGCAGAGTTTTGCTTAATTTGTAGCTGAAATTTGGATGGGAGCCAGACAATTTCAATTGTCTAGATGAGTAAATGTTAATGCTTAAAAACCTACATGTCTGCTGTCTTCTCACAAAAAGTCCTTTACAGTGAGGGTGGTGAAACACTGGCACAGATTGCCCATGAAGAACCGGGGCTGCCTCATTCCTGGAATCATTCAGGGTTAGTTTGGATGGGACTCTGAGCAACCTTATGTAGCAGCTGTCCTTGCTCATGGCAGGAAGCTGGACTGAATGACTCTAAAGATCCAGCCCAAACTATTCTGCTAATTTTATGGTCTTTTATATATATTCTTCTCCTTCTGCAAACAGCAGAACGTCCCTCTTCTACTTCATGATCAGAAGAGGACAAAGCTGCCTCCACTCTACTTCTCTTCCCACCATCTCAGGAAACAGCAGTGTTGCATTCATCATACTTCCCAATGTCTCTGCAGCACTCACTGTCAACAATTAAGAATAAACATTGTAACTACCACCTGAAACACAGTGGCCTGCAAATCCCTGCAGTGATTTCACGTTGTTATTAGGTTTACCTTTTGCCAAACTTATGTGCCCTTCTGCAACTCAGTAATTGAAGATGCCGCTTTTGGTTGTCTCGGTATGTTAGCAGACATAGTAAATAAATAAATAAATGATTAGTTAAAAGTGGAAATAGCTTAAAATCAAGATGGAAAAGGTAAAAAAATTGACAAATCAAGATGGATAGAGTAGAAGCTCATCAGAAATGAGCAGTGTAAATCTAGATTAGGAAGGCATCTTGGAAAATTAACAAAATTTAAAAACACAAATGTTGCAAGATTGATACCCCACAGCTGCTGTTGGACACCTCTTGAGCCTTGTTGCATTTGTCCTATATAAAAAGCACAGAGTTTTATATTTTTTTTTGTTATCCATTTGTAGGATGGATGATCCTTTTCCCTGGAAGTTTGCTCCACCTTTTCAGCATCCTAACAGAGGTTTGTTTTCCTATGCCACACACTATTGTGGCCCCTATTGCACAAGATTCAATTTGGTTTCCCTGAAAAGAAAACCTATGACAATGTTCCAGGGTGGTTTTGAGTGTGGCCAAAAAAGCATCAAGTGCAGATGTTAAAATTTATACTGAAAAAACATTTCCATTGTGTACTGAGCCAAGAGTCTGTATTCACACTCAGGGGACCAAACGTCAGAGGTGAGCACAGGAGGGACTACATTTTATTGAATTTGGTTTTTGTCTTCCATCAGACTAAGAAACAAAGTTTGGGAACAGAGCATAAGAGAAAGGAGGAAAGCTTTTCAGTCACTAGCAGCAGCCTGCAAATTTATTCAGCTTTCTTTGAGCACCATATTTTGGGGCTCAGTAAGGTTTACAGGGACTTAGATACTTAAGTCAGGATTGGGAAACAAAACAGACAGCAAAAGCCACTGTGAGTTAGAAGGGAGAATATGTTCCTGCAATTGCTGCTGATCAGCTGCTGCTGATCCTATCCAGGTACATACTACATAGATTTTGATTGCTGAATGTCTAGAGGAAAAAGCAGCAATACATCTATGGCATATGTTAACTGCTCTTACCCTATACAGGAAACACAATTTTTTCTGCTCTGAAAGCACATTTTCATCTAACAGGGAATAAATACTAATAGTATGGTGCCTGCTAGAAAGAGTAGTTCCAATCCTCTAAATTAATTTAATTCTCTTGGGATTTACAGAGCATTAGAGGATTTTATTGCTATTGATTTCTTTTTCAACCTGACTTAGAACAGGACCTATAATTTTGAGGTATGATTGTGCTGATGTGACCCTGTTAAGTACCTCTTTTTGTAGGGACATACAGATAGACAAGGTGAGAGTGTTAGGGTTGCTCAGCCTGGAGAAGAGAAGGCTCCAGGGAGATCTTAGACTCCATTCTAGTGCCTAAAGGGGCTGCAAAAGAGCTGGAGAAGGACTTTGGACAAGGGCTTGGAGTGACAGGATAAGGGAGGAAGGTTCCACATGGCAGAGGACAGGGTTAGATGGCATAGTGGGAAGAAATCCTTGACTGGCACAGGTTGCCCAGAGCAGCTCTGGCTGTCTCATCCATGGCAGTGTCCAAGGCCAGGTTGGACGGGACTTGGAGCAACCTGGGATAGTGGAAGGAGTCCCTGCCCATGGCAGGGGGTTGGCATTCCATGATTATTAAGGTCTCTTCCAACTCAAACCATTCAAAGAATCTGATAGCTGTCACTACCTGTAGTGCTGTGCAATCTCAACAGATTTGTTCCATTAAGGAAGGGCAGTAGCTCAGCATGGGCACGTTAAGCCAACCAATAACTAATAGAAAGCTCAGGTGAGAATTCAACTGCACCTCCTTTCTCAGGGTGGGAAGGCAGTGTCATTTACAACTCAGGAAGTGTCTATGGAATGAGCCCTAATGCAGTCAAAATCCTTTGTCATTTTCTTCTATCTTCTCTTTCCAGTTATTCATTCTAAAATAGAGGTATTGATTAGGATGAATCTTTGCTGTAGTCACATCAAAGGCACGAATGTTTCTTTGTCACACAAGAAGGAGATCAATCATTCACTAAACTGCATCCAAAATATATATGAATTCAGGAAATAATAAAAATATTGGTTTTGTTGGAGAGGAAAGGAAACAAATTTTCTTTCTCTGTCTCTTTCTCCCACTCACCAATAGATGGTGGCAAAACTCCTTCCTTGTCATTGTCAAGGGCTTGGGATTCTATCAAGGTGATGCATCATGCTTCTTCCAGCACTTTCACCCTAAATCCTATTTTCTGAATATTGTTAAATCTTTCCCTCCCTAGCACGAGTCTCACTTTTTTTCCAGTTTTTCTTAACGAAAGCTGTAGGAAGTTTCAACTTCATTTTAATCTTCCTTGCATGTAATTCTCTATCTTCATCCCTTTCTCAAGCAAAACAGGGGAAAGGAAGTGGTGATTAATCCCTTTAGAGTTCCCTACCTCTGAAACCTGTGGGGGATTAATCATTTTAACAACTGATGTAGGTATGTGGTAGATGGTTTGTGTCTTTAAGCAAATTTAAAAGATAAACTGCAGCTCAGGCAGACAACACAGCCATGCTTCAGGGATCAGGAGCACTAATTCCTTGGGCTAAATACACCAGAAGTCAGGATGGATTATCTGAGTATCTGAGAGCCTCTTAAAAAAGTCTGCTTGGATAATAGCGGTGTTCCTTTAAAAGGAAATAATTTTGAATATATGGCTTGAGCACAAGTACATGTAAGAGTTTATCAAGATGACGCAGCCCTTTTTTTTTCTGCTGGAAGTTTTTTCACCACAGTGTCAGAGAGGCCATTAAAGGATGGCATTGACATTAACAAGCACCATCTTATATTGTGCTTCAGCTGTTATCAAGCTGCTGTAATTGCAACACATGAGAGTTTACTGTGGAAATTTGTTTATACAAAAATACTGGCCTGTTTCCTAAAAAAACCACAAACCAACAGGCCTTCAGTAGGTAAAGTTGTTCTACAAGAGCGTATGTGAAATTGCTTTTTCCTCAAACTGACTCCTTTGTCTAGAACAGAAGATTCATGGATCACTGTGCAAAGTTTTGCAGCCATCTGTTTGGAATATACCAATTTTCATGTTTTCAGTTAGTCTCTTGTAATCTGTTTCCCTTTGCTTTTAATCTCATTTTAATCTTGCTGAGCCAACACAGTGGAAAACAGCAAAAATTACTTTTCACTGTGGCCGTGCAACAGTCGCTCAGTAAATTGTATTTGAAAACAAATATTTTATTTTTTTCTGTAATCTCAGTGTGTGAGCAGATCTCTCCCACATTTTGTCAAACCAAGAAAGCAGAGAACTGAGGACATGTGAATAAATGTTTGAGCAATTGTAGTCAAACACAGCAACTGGAAAGGAGTAAATGACAGAAACAACAATAATGCCTTGATAAATATATTACATTGAAATAGTGACATTTTAAACGTCATAGAGCCCTCATTCCACCCCCTGCCATGGGCTAGGACACCTTCCACTAGCCCTGCTTGCTTGAAGACCCGACCAACCTGGTCTTGGACACTCACAGGGATCATGGGGCAGCCACAGCTTCTCTGGGCAACCTGTGCCAGGGCCTCACCACCCTCACAGGAAATAATTTGTTCCTAATCTCTAATATAAATAGCTCATCTTTCAGTTTAAAAACATCCCCTGCTGTGCTATCACTGGCTGTGTATAAAATCACTCACCCTGGTTTTTTTATAAACCCTCTGTAAGTACCAGAGGCTGATATAAATTTCCCCCAGAGCCTTCTCTTGTGCAGGTGAACATCCCCAGCTCTCCCAGCCTGTCTCCACAGCAGAGGGGCTCGAGCCCTCCGAGCATCTTTGTGGCCTCCCCTGGGCCCACTCTAAAAGGTCCATATCTTTCTTGTGCTGAGCCCTTCAATGTAAAGGCTACCTGTGGCCAGCTGCATGGATGAGAGGCAAGTAGAGAGGCTGAGATAACTCATTACTTCCTAAAACTTTAAATAAAACTCTCCCACCACAGCCTCATTGATAAGCTGAAGGAGCATGTGCTGGCCAGACTCTGTGATGAGCTGACAATTGTCCAGACTTCTGGTCTCACTGAGTGCTGATCAATGGCTCCATGACTGTTTGGCAGCTGGTAAAAAGTGGAGCATGACAGGCATCAATACTTAGGCCAATACTGTTCAATAACATTATCAGTTGCCTTGATGCTGAGAATGTGATTCCTCAGCAAATTTCTGAATGATTCAAAGGGAGAGGGAGATGGCAAATCAACAGCAGATCTTCATTTCACTGAGACCTTGCTGAAATTAAAGATTGGATTGTTAGAGAATCCTGGAAGTTCAACAAGAAAAAGTGCAAAGAGCTGCTTCAGGGCAGAACAGACCTGCCTATGAACTGGCATGGGCTAGAAACAAACTGGGAGCTCTGCTGAAAAGCACCTGGAGAACAGTGGGTGACAACACACATACAAACCAACAGTGCATTCTTGTTGTGAATAAGGCAAACCACACACCGGGTTGCACTAGGAAAAACACAGCCATCAGATCAAGGGGAGTTATGACTCCATTTTGCTTAGTGCTGGTGAGAAGATGACTTCTCAGCGTGTTCTAAAAATAAAATATAGGTATAGCTAAATTAGGAGGTGGGCACCTCACAAATATCTTGTTTGAGCTTCTGGCCACTGTGTTTTCGAGTAATCTGCACTCTTGTTCCCTTAAAAACATTTATGATGAGTGAGTGGGTGTCTGGCTTGTCTCAGTGTCTTGCTACTGAAAGTTTATGCAAGGGAAAAAGGTCAACGTATTCAACTCTGAATCACAGCAGTGGAAAGGGGAAAATAAAAAAGAAAAAAAAAGAAGGGGTTTTCTTGCATTGCTGGATTTACATATGTCCTTGGGGAGCAGACATCCATGTGCCAGCTGTAGAATTGTCTGCTGAAACCAGCTAGCTTTGCCTGTTAATACACAGCTTGCTCAGAGGAGAAGGTCAAGGCAACTTGTGTTAATTACAACTTATATTAACTGCATATCTGACGTTGTACAGTAGCCATCCAAAAGCACCTGTCTGTAGCAAAGGCTACAGTTTGTAAAAATGAAACAATATTCCAGGCAAAGGCAGTTATAATAAATACCATTTAAATTAATGCTGATGAGACATTAATGAAATATACTGTCAGTATTGCTACTACTTTTGCTTTGTTTAGCCTTCTAAGCAAAGTTTATCTGAGAATCCCAAAGAGATTCAAGTCATTAATCACTTGAACTTCACAGAAGCTCTTATAATTTTCTTTTGTTTAAAATTGAAACTTACTGAAGGTTAAATTAGAGGCAGAACTAGAAGACTCATGTATAATCCTTACTTCAGTGCTTCCTATAGATCAGAAGTCCATACTCTTGCACCCAGGACTGGCACCCCTTCTCGTTTCTCTAGTTCTAGCTGTATTTTAGCCACCATGGAGCAACTGAAAAGATCCAGTGGAACAAATGTAATCAGCAGCAGTTTCCCGCAAATACACAAAACCAGATCACTGAAGGAAAAAACAACCCCAAAACAACCAAATAAAAAAACAGAAATGAAAAGAGACATTTGAGTCTCATTTACTTCATGCTGGTATTATAATTAATATGAAACTTAAATTAAAAACAAATGAAGACTTTTCCTTGGGGTTGGTTGCATTCTGAGTTTTTTTAAGAAATTATTTTTCCTAGACCCTGATGAAAGAAACAAATATATTAAGGATTGCATTATATTGCTAGTCACTAAGCTAGGCTAAAACATTACCTATAACATGATTACATTTAATTGTTCCTCTCCCTAATAAATGCAGTAAAACTAACTTTGTAATCATGTTGTATAATTATTTTTGCAATACAGAAAGATTTACATATGTAAATAGAAAGATTTACATATAAAATTAAAGATTCAATTGTCTTTGTAAATGAAAAAGTATTTTCAAAGAAGCTAGGAAAACATCACATAGAGTGACTGAAAGCTTCATGAAATAATATAAATTTTATACAAACTCATTTACTCAATTTCCAAAATTCAGCATAATATGACCTCTGATATATTACAGGGCCCAGGATTTCATTCTGGACAACGAGCATAAGAATCTCTAACTGGTTTTTGGCTGGGCCCATTTAATGTGAAGATAAGCAATCACCTTCAGATTTTTGTTCTGACTGTTGAATCTTTATGCTTTAATCTTAGCTTGAAATTATTCTGCCTTTTCCTCAGAGTAGGATTGTCTGGGATATGATCAGAAAGACAGTTTAAGGTGGCAGTTCTGTCAATACAGAAGTAGGTCAGAAGTTCTGATGGAACAAGTCCTGAAGTCCTGTCTTCCTTTTTTTTCCAATACAGTGAAATGTAACTTAAAAATCCCTTGGACTTTTAATAGGAATATGATATTTCAATAACTTCCTACATAGGAATATGTTCTGACATCCATGTTTTGCTACAAAATATGGTAGCTGTGACAACACTTGCTATATGTGCCTGACATATTACAAGATTTTTGTCATTTTTTTTCCTAGGGAAACCCCACTCTAGAAAAACAGAGCTCAATTTTTTTTTCATATAAAGGAACCTACACTAGTAGGAATAATCTCTTCTTTAATGATTAAAAAGTCAACCATTTATTTCAAAGGCATCATTTTGGCTTCTATTGCAGTGAGCAGAGAATAGCAAGAGACTCTAAGGAGTGACTTTTCTTACCTCTTTTTTGTGTCTAGCAGTACGAGCCTGGACAAGCTGTTTAGGAAAAACACACAAACTATAAAGGGATCTAGCTGCTTGAACTGAGCCAGATGTTAATTCAACATTGGGTATTTCCTGATAGAAGATATTAGAAATCTCCTCATCTCTTAAAGGTCATATTGTGGGGTTTGCCTTTCTTTGCCCTCAAGATTTTTCCTTTGAAGATCTGTTTAATTGAATTTAAGCTTCAAGGACAAAGATAGTGGCAGGGAAAAAGCACAGTGTCTTTACCTGTGGGATAATTGCATCATAGAGTAAATGCAATCTGGTTATTTTACCCCCTTACTTTACTTGTCCATCTGAATTAAGGTAGTACACAAATGCTGGATATTAATAAACTAATGGCAGGCTACAAATTAAAAGCTGATAAATATTGTTTGTTCTGTTCAGTGTATCACATGGTCATTTTGTCTGAAATTATTGACAGTTACCAAGGCCTTGACAAGACCTGTTTTTTATTCATCTAACATGCTGTCACTATTGTCACATTTTGATTAAGCATGGGATGTTCTCCCATCCTGAAAAAATGTCTTTCTGCAAACATTGTGACAAATCATTTTTAAAAGCAAGGCTACCAGACAAATTTGGCAAATGCCAGATTTGCTCATTACAACCAATTGGCTTAAAGATGTGGCACAAGTAAAGCATCATTTTGCCCCATCAGCAATGAAATATGTCCACTGGTTGTTGACTGTGAAAGAACTGGAGTTTTTTCCTGTTTTCTTCATTCATTTATTTAGATGAGAGACAAGAGGGAAGTTCATCCTCTGTCATGGCGCAGTCAGTAGAATGGTCAAGTTGATATTACAGTTTTATACCTAGATTACTGGAATATTTTCTGAACCGTTTCTCCTCTCCTGCTCATTGTGGCTCACAAGCAAACTGTTGTTCCAAATGTATGAAGGGCACCCGAAGATAATAAAACAAACAAAAATTTCTAGACTCAATCAATGGGTTAACTTTCATGGTTTGAAGTTGTATAATCTGCCATTTTCTCTCCATCACTCTGATCCCGCAGAAAGATGCAGCCGCAGGCCAAGGAGCAGACTCCATCAATGAAATCAAATTCCAGACAGAGAAATACTGTAATGCACTTAAGCATATTCTGCACAAAGATGAGCTGAGGAGATGAGCAGGAGGCGTGAGTAACATGACCTAAATTTATAATGAAAGCCTGCACATCTACAATGCTGAAAGCTTTCAGTGAGTGTGACATGAATTCTAGGGCAATGGATTACATCATTTCTCTGCACCATGTTTTAGTAAAGCTTAATAAGTTTCCATTAAATGGAAGAAAATTAGTGCATCGTGTTCCATCCTGGCAGTTACTGAAGTAACAGAGTAGCCTGAAAAACATTCAAAATATTAAGTCAAATTGCATACACAGGCAAATTCTGTAATGAAAAACTTAAAATGTGATTTGGGATGTTTGAAATCCTTAAGTATAAGAAGTTACTAGAGCCACTCTTGTGTTTATGTGATTTTTTTGGTTATGGACAACATTAGGAGTCACATTAAGACATTAATTGACATAATTCTATGCCATTTTACAACAGATATAGATTATCAAGAAGACCCAAAGGATCTTCTTTTTCTTCTCCCTTGTTATCTCGAGCTGGCTGGTTTGTTTCACGTGTCACTGACACTGGTGGAGCAGTACAGTTCTTCTGTTCAGTATCTGAGACAGGACACTGCTACTTTTGCACTGGCTCTGCATGTCTGAGAACTGAAATATTAGATTTTATTCTGTGCTTGTAGCAGGACTAAGTGCTGGGAATGTGTCTCTTTGCATCAGGCATTTGACTTCAAGTTAGAACCCCATCTGTCTCAATTGTTTGTGTGTCAGTAATGTTGATATTTCCACCTTCTGTAATTTTCTTTGAAGTATCAGTGAATAAGGAATGGAGTACACATGAGTAATGGAAAAGGATGTGAGAAGCACGATGAATTTTATTGCCACTGTTTTGGAATTAACACAAAACATTTACAGAGCTGCAGATAAGCCTGAAGAGTCAGATAAAGCTAGAAACAAACACAGAGAGCAAGATTCAATTAGCAGTAATTTGGAGTAGAAACTAATCTTCAGTTGTTACCATTAAACAAGTCTGGAGTGAATAGCAAGAATCCATTTAGCTTTTCTGAATTATTACCTGCAAAGTCAATAGATGTTTATTATCCTAGGGAGAACAGGCTTGTTATCAGTTCCCTTTCTTAACTCCTAATGGAGCCAGCTGTTTATTTTGGATAATGGTGCACTTCACAGCACATCCCAAACTTCACGCTGAGATGCAGTTACACAGATCACATGTTCCCTTGCTCAGCCAAGAGCTCAGTTTGTTTAGATGTGCTGGATGATTTCACAGATAGCCTCAGAAACCAGAAGCCAGTAGGTGATAAATCAGTTTTTTCTCAAACTTTACTACTGTCAAAGTAACAGGTTGTCAGGGTGTTTTTGTGTTGTATTTTTTTATCTTGGAGAGCAAAAGAGTACCCAATTTGAGTGAAGCGTGGTATGCTGAACATAAAGAGATAAGCTTTTCAGCAAGGGAATTTTCTAATTAGTTGTCATACATCCACTTTTATTATCATACATCCCAATTACAAGGGATATGCAAGATAGCTTATCAGGTTACCCTCTAGCCAACTTTCTTAAGTGATACACCAGGAACTCCAGAGGCCTGTTAAAAAGTAGGACAAATTTTTGACACTTCATCTAAAGACAGACAGTCACAGCTCCCTTATTCCCAGAGGAGAACCTGAAATCCTCTGTGAAAGGTCCCTGTGGGGTCTGTAGTACATGTCTGATGTCTCAGCAGTACCCACATCATTCTGCTCCCACTCCACAGTTTCAGGATGCTCATCCAGCAAACAGGGACAAGTGGAGATGAACTGAATCTGAGATGCTTTTCCTTACACAACCACAGATGAAAACAGCTCATTTCATAAACAAAGAAATTTCCAAAGTTTAAACAGGCATGTACGTTTTTGTTCTTACACCATTAAGAAGGACTGTTATTGAAAGGTGAAGGACAATGGTGTTTTTCCAACACATTTTTCATTTGTTTGGGTTTTTGGTTGTTTGTTTGTTTTGGTTGGGTTTTTTGTTTGTTTTGGTTTTTTTTGTTTTGGTTTTTGTTTGTGGGGGGTTTTTTGTTTTGTTTTTTTTGTAGTTCGGTTTGGTTTCTTTTATTTTGCTTTGCATTGTTTTGTTTGTTTTGTTTTGGTGAGATAAAGTATTCAGAATGCATGTTATAGGTATCATTTCAAGTTTTTCTCTCTTCTCCATATACTATTAGCTAATCTCAGGGAAAATGTTACTTTGAAGACTCTTTTTTCATAAACCTTACTTTGGAAACTGTCAGTGCACAATAGGAACTAACAACTGGAGAGACCAGAAATAACTCCATCTTAAGGCTCTCATGGCAGGAAAAGTAATCTTGCATTCAGATTTCTCTCCTAAATCTCTTTCTGCATTTTATGTTGTTCAGCAGCAGAATCAGTAATGTAAATGGGAGCCAGTGATATTAAGAAATTCCCTACTGGAAGCTCTGGACTGGTTCAAATCTTACCTAAATTAAAACAAGTCTCAAGAAGAGCTTGAAAGTCTCCCTTGTTTTTATCCCAGCTGATCATATAGAATTTTTAATTCAGTGCTCTTAAGTAAATAGAATTGTTTATGTAGATTTGTTGGTTACCTCAT
>VXBC01007858.1:130922-153134 GCA_013399945.1 Ploceus nigricollis
AAGTGTAAGCTCTCACGGAAAACTCTCAAAGTATGATTTTTCATGAGGATAGAAGAATGATGAAACTCCATTTCATTCTGGGTGTATTATATGACTTGGTCATAAATCACCACATCAACTCAGCATGGGTTTTCCAAGACATCATTCATTAAAAGGGAAAGCAAAGCTGCACACCTTAAACATTAAAAAAAAAAAAAACCAAAACAACAAACAACCAACCAAACATGACATTTTTCTTTCCACAATAAAATACATTTGCAAATCACGTAGATTGCTGGATATAACGTGACAACTCACATTAGATTTTCACCGTATGAAAAAGAGACTGATTTGAAAATATGCTCCATCAAATTCTTGCATTATGAAATGTGTGCAACATCAACATCTAAAGGGAGTTCACTTTGTGTTTAATGACTGCTATCTATTGGTGTCAAACACCTGGCTTTGGGCAGGTGGCTCTGAACTCCATGTGCAGATGAATTTCCATCCCATGCCGTTATTGAAGGACTGGCTAAACATCTTGAAAGGACTCAAAATAAAGGGAAAAAAACCCCTCATATTGACTATACAATAACTATGTTTTGGGGTTTTTTGAGATAGTCTGTAAGTATGGATGATTCCGCTAAATCATATACAAGGATTTAGGGAGAGAAAAAACTGCAGAGAATTTGGTATCGTTCTGCCCTTAAGTCTTTAATAAAGATTGGCACAAATGTATAGCTACTACTCAATATCAAAGTCATGACATATATATGCATATATATATATCACTGGGAGTGATTTGTTGTTTGTCAAATTATTTTGCCTACGTGCTGTTATCAAATGTGTCCCTGCCCCTGGCAGAGGGGTTGGAACTAGATAGTCTTTAAGGTCCCTTTCAAAATAAACCAGTTTGTGATTCTACAATTCCGTAATAACTAAGCAAACTTTTCCCCTAAATACACTGTTAAATGAAAAAATTTTTGCCCAAAATCAAATTGTATGTTCATTTTGTAGCACTGAACTTCATAGGTTATCAAAAATCTTGAAAAATACTTTCAAGAAACCACTATACTGTTTTTTAAAGTTAAATCACTCAAAACATTATTCACACTTATAATATCAACTATCTCTAAAAAATGCATGTCTTCAAGTCTGCTTTTGAAAGCATACAGACCTGTACTAATTTTTTTTTCAGAAATAGGAGTCTGTGGAAGGCACCAAAATTTGCACCCTTGACCAGGTGAAAAGCTGCTTCTGCAATGAAGCTGACAGCAGGGAGCTGATCACTAGCCAGAAAGCAAGCTGTGGAGCAGTGTTTGGATATTCATTTTCTTCTAACAGCTTTGCCTTTGATTGTGCACATCCCCTGACACCTTTAAGTGAATTTCTCATATGCTACAGACAAGTAGAGAATAAATAGGCTTGCGATATTTCTTTAAAACAGCATGTATGAATATAAGCATGAAGCAGTGCCATAAACATGCCTCTTGCAATCCTCCCTGCTAGAGCTAATTAATCAGAGACAATTCCATATTTATGAGAAGCACCATAATTTCTTTCTTCTCTCATTTCACAAGACAGAATGGTTTGTGTGGGAAGAGATGTAAAGACCATCTAGTTTCAACCCCTCTATCATAGGTAGGGTAACAGCCACAAGGTCAGCACCCATCCAATCTGGTCTTGAGAAATTTCAGGGATGCAGAGTTCAAACCTCTCGGGGTAACATTTGCTCTAAGAACTCACCTAACTATGAAAGGGATTTTTCTCTCTCTTTCAGGGGCACACACGTGTTTTCATATTTATTTGCCACATCTTCTCTAGACTACACACCCTACTGATCTGGTTTATTTGTATGCATGCAGTATTATGTCACAAAAGCAGACACAAGCAGATTTATAGGACAAAATAAAGAAATTATCTGTGCATCAGCTCCTACTTGTAAATGAAACTCACTGTCTAGACAGTGAGGAGCAATGCCACTCTTAATTAGAGCCTGAGCTTCACCCTGCTCTTTCATGTGGCACAAGAGCTCTGTTGCCTTGGAGCTTCTGCCTTATCACACCTGCAGCTTTGAGAGCTTTTTCTCCTTCAAACCAAAGGCATGGGCAGCCCAATTTTCCCTCAGCGAGGAGGACATCACATGTGCCCCATCAAACTGTGCTGCAGAGTGTGCGTGGGCTGTGGCTGGTCATTTGAGGCAGATCAAGTGCTCCCCAGGGGAATTCCTGCAGGCCCACAATGCATATATTATTATACAATTATGGGAAACAGATGGGTAAGAAATAACCATCAAGTTTATTTCCCAATGCGAATTTAAGCAGATATGTGTGGACTGCTTCCACATTTCTCCATTATTGCTAATGTGAGGGGTTTTTTTTCTCAAAAAATAAAATCTACATGCTCTAAAATGTGGGATTTTATTATAGAAGCTCAATGCAACTTTTTAAACAATGAATCACAAAAATGGGGGTATATAATCAGAGCATTAATAATTGTTTCCTTAGTATTTGCATATTTTCCCCAAAGCAATTTACTATATTTATTTCTTGTAAATTCAAATTTTAAAATGTTCATGAATATTTATTTCCTTTTTTTTATCTATTGTCACAATTTATTTGAGTTATTTTGTCCATGAACAGATAACTTGGCATTTCATTTTAGATTTTAACACCATGGAAAAACAAGCTACAATTCCTAAGCAATATACTATTATATCATAAAAGGAAAAGAAAAATAATGAAATTACATGAAAAAAAATCAGTAAAACCTGGAAGGTGGTAGCATACAAAGATCAATCAGTTTTAGATGGGTTTAGTTCCAGATTTGTCCATTTGCATGACACAAATAATGGAAATTTCAGAAATTGAAGGAGTTGGCCCATGTATGAGATGCTCAGCTGGTCTGGTATTGGGAGTTATGGTCGGGTTCTACTTGCTGAGAACTTTCAGAGGGCTTAGAAAGAAAAGTGAGCTGAATGAAAGTCCTAAATTTATCTGGAGGGAAAAATTGCATTCGACACTACTAAACAGTTCCTGCAGCATCCTATAAGTGTGCCATATTTGTGCAGCCATTTAATAAAAACATTATAGCTGTTGTTGAAAGGACTTGGAAACAATAATGGAGAATTAGAGCTCTCTCCAGTTCTTTCCCTTTTGGAAGCTAAGAGGAGGGTTCCCATGCTTGCATAGCTCTGAGGACACCCTCTCACCACTCTCTGCAAGTACCTGCTCTGTCATAAACCCAAGAATGTTTTCCCTCTTCTCAAAGTCATTCCATATTTGTGGGAAGTCACAAATAGAAAGGAAGCTTGGTTCTCTTGAGTCCTCAGTCCTGCTGCAGAACCCCAGATTGCTGTTAACTTTGGAGAAGGAGGTAACAACTTATGACAGCTACTGTTAAGTAAGGAATTTCTTAAACCTACACCTGAGTCAGGAACCAAAAATTCCAGTTCTCCTGGAAACTGAAGAAACTTCTCCTGAAATTTGCCACAACAGCATTGTCAGGGAGAAATGGGATTGTATTTGTTGTCTGTATTCAGCCTTTAGAATAAAAGGGTTCCCTGGTGTCTGGAGTTTCTGCAGCTTTTGTAAACTGACATGTGAGCCATAACTCTTTCACATGTAATAAACACACAGGAACAAAGATCAGGTATAAAGAGAGGAGACAGAATGATGGCAAAGTGAGACGCTACAGAGTTTTACAGCTTTCTAAAAATTAGTATGAAATGAAACAGTAATTCTTCAGATGGAAACTGTCCCTTTGACTGACAATAATTTGAAGAGAATAGATATTCAAGCCCAGAAAAGGGAGGAAAACATAAAAAGCTGCTAGAAAATGTTCTCTCTCCCTTTCTCATACCCCCATATGTGTCTATTTTTCTTCATTCTTTTCCTCCTCTTCCCTTGGGAAATAAGATCTTTTTCTGTCAGCCATGTGAAGTGTAACACTGACTTTGAACTAAGAGGAATAAAGATATAGGAAAATGGAAACAGACGAAGGAAACAAGGGATAAGCTTTGGGTGAAACACTGATTGACTTCTAGAGCTCCTTATTTCTCACCTTCATCTGTAATTAGCTAAGGTGACTAGCTCAAACATAAACATATACAACACAGAGGTCTATGCTCAGTCAAGTGAATCCTCTCATGGCAAACCATAGGGCTTAAATGTCAGCAAAAACACAGTATCTGAAAAGAAAAAACGTAGCTTACTGACATTTACGGTCTTGCTTTTTAAAAATCCTAGCCATTCTCTTCAATTACAAGGAATCTCATTTTTATTTGCCAGCTATAACAGCTGAACAAAAATTGACACCTTGCATAAATCTTGCCTAAGATGTTTGACAGTACAGCTCCACTGATAGTTGAGAAGGTTCAGAATGGTTTGTGAATTGAAAAATGGAACAAAACATCGACATAAGTGGTAGGAGCCTGAATGCAGCTTGAAGGATCCTGAGTGATCAGACATCCTCACTTTCAATCCTCACATCTCATATTCAGAAATTACTAAGGTAAAAAAAAAAGAAAAATAATCTCCTCAACTGTTACCTCAGAACTTAAAACACCTAGGGGTTTGGTTTGGGTGTTTTNTCCCAAACATGATCAGGGACTAGAGTGAGACAGGTTCTGTTTCCAGTGAGCAATGTGGATAATTTTACTGTATTTTCCATGTTTTCCCCAAAAGCACTCTAGTTTCCTTTGTACCTCCTGAGACTTTACATAAATCACTTATTGAATTCAATTTTTTTTCCTTAAAAAATAAGTTCAAAAAGGAAAATGTGCTTTTGCTGAAGATGCAGCTTGGGAAATCCCCAATTTCTGAGCTCAAAGCTCTCAATATTGCATTTAAGGGCAGCAAGCTGGTAGTTTTTGAATCTTATTCCTCTTAATTAAAAAATGACATTCATT
Organism: Ploceus nigricollis; assembly: GCA_013399945.1. Lineage (NCBI taxonomy): Eukaryota > Metazoa > Chordata > Aves > Passeriformes > Ploceidae > Ploceus > Ploceus nigricollis. The sequence goes on from VXBC01007858.1 coordinate 135,811, forward strand.
TAATTTTTTTAATCTCTTCTCTTTAATTTTTTAAACCCTTTGTTTAATTTCCAAGTTTCCAACAGTTACAGTAATGTCCTGTTTTCCAAGCAGTGACATCTGTATCCATTTGGTCAGCTGTCCGAAAAATTTTGAATTTTTTATCTCTGCAGCTTTAATTGGTCATTCTGATTAAAAAATATTCATTTTATGGACTAAATAAACCACTTTTCATAAATCAAATATCTTTTAAACTTTTTTAAAATAGCAAATGTATTGCTCCCTTGTCCAAATCCAATTGCTGGGTGCTAGTTGCCATGTAATGTAGTACTTAGGCACTAAAATAAATAAGCAAAACCCTATACTTCCTTATTGATTGCCTGATCACATGGGAGGCATGAAGGAGGGTCAGAGTTTCAGCATGATCAAAGAGTAAACTGTTGAGTTTATAGACCAATGAAGCTAAGAAAGTAAATATTTGAGAGCAATAAAAACACCTTTTATTCAGGTGCCAGAAATAATAATAATGAGGTGAATAAGACAAATTACATGATGATAGTTGGTGCATGCTTAGAAATAACAGGCAGTTATCTGGTGTATAAAAGCTGTCATATCCACAACACACAGCACAACACTTAAATGAGATGAAGCTATGCTGTTACCCCATTCCTGCCTTTAACAGGCAGGGGCCCTTAATAACTCCCAGCATAAGAATCACAATATCTATTGATGAAATCCAGTAACCTTTGGAAAGGAGACACCATTTCTCACCAGGGCAAGTACATAATGTGCGCAGAAAATAGTGCAGACACTACGTGTCATCATAAAAGGAATCTTAAAAACCAGCAATTTGTTTCCTTTAGTAATAACATCAGCTTTTTTTTTCCATCATTAATAATCAGTCATAGAAGCATAGAAGCATAGAAACATATAGTCATAGAGTCATAGAAAATTGTTTAAGTTGAAGAAAGATCTTCAAGATCTTCTTTTTCCACCCCTGCCATGGGCAGGCACACCTTCCACTATCCATGACTGCTCCAAGCTCTGTCCAACCTGTCTTGAACACTTTCAGTGATAGAGCAGCCACAGCTTCTCTGGGCACCCTGTGCCAGGACCTCACCACCCTCAGAACCAAGAACTTCCTCCTAATATCAAATCTAAATCTATTCTCTTTTAGTCTGCATCCCCATCCAAGTTTCTGTCTTGTCTCAGTAATTTGGTGTTCTTCAGTCTCTCACTTTGCTACTGCTGCAGATAACAGTATGAACTTGGATATAGAGTTTAAGCCATATCTTAACTGTTGAATTTTTATTTAGTGGGACAAACTTTTTTTATCCTGAATGCTTGAAATATTTCCTGAGTTTTGATCCCTGCTGGAGCTCACAGCTCCAGTAAATCAATCAAACTGGGGTTCTGCAAGACAAAGTCCTACACTTTGGCCGCATCTCAGAAGCCTTTTCAACCTAAATGATTCTGTAATTCTATGAATACTCTAGACTCCACGCAGGACCTTTAAAGATCTAGCAAAAAGATCTAGTTATAAAGAACAAAGAAATTTCAAGGCTCACTTCAGTCAAGTCTATTATGCTGTTTTATGCTCACCTTTAATTTCTATTCAGGCTCCCAGTTCATTATTAATATTGTTAATAATATTGTGACTTGCAACGCATCATACTCCTCTGTGTGTCAGTGAATGTTGGTGTCAAAAAATTGTGCTCAAGCAATTTAGGATTTTTGCTCACACACCACAGATACGTATCTGATATTTCCGGGCTTGTCCAGATGTCAATAGATTCCTGACAGCATCTAAATTTCTAGGAAGGCCTTACTATACAGTCTCTCTCCAGACAACAGAAAAACCCCAGAAGCTGCAAAACACAAGTTCAGGTGAAGACACCAGCATCACAAGACTCAGGTGAGACTAAGGAACAATGATCTTCCTTCAATATGCCCTGAATATCTTGTGAACGCAAGGACATTTTGAGGATGTAAACATGGAGAAAACTCCATCACACAAAGGTCAGACAACAAGGTGAAACACTTTTGTGTCTGTAGTCCTAGATATCTGTTCTTTACACCATCCTTCCCTGAAATTCCTTAGTCTACAAACACAGCAGAAAATCAAGAATAACTCATATAACTTTGAGTAGTGTTGTAGACCATGGAAATGCCATTCTTATCCATGTCTTTCAATGTTAGGGATGAGGTCATTTCATATATCTATTTACTTTATTTCCCAAATCCAATAACTTAGTGTGAAGGGCTTCAAAGCACAAGATAAATGTGTCTGGGGCACAGAACTAATCATGTCAACTGGAAAATAACTCTACCTGCATCATTACCACTTAATGTGTTGGGTAATTCTGAGTACACCTGAAAGATAATAAAGAGGTGTCGGTATTATTCATATATTTTAATTGCTTCCATTAGCATTTCTTTTTTTTTTTTTTTTCATTCCTCAGGGCAAAATAGTATCACTTCATTGATTATACAGTGGGTACAGGAGAAATAATAGTACAGAATCAAATATTCTTTTAACCACCCGTTGCCATCCTATGGCTATAAGCAAAAGTATAACTTGGCAATAAAACCTATTTACTGTTAAAATTAAAATTGCTTTTAACATTTTTATGGCATGCAAACAATTAAAATAATTCTATCAGGTAGCAGCTGCTCTTTCACACTTGCGGAAAAAGAATAAAGAGAAAAAGACTATAGGAATAATTAAAGTCAGGTAATTTCTTGTTCCAAGAAATGTGTCAGTTCTCTGTGAGGGGTGGTTTTAACAATAATGGAGGTAGAGTTAATATAATGAGAGGGAGTTCAACTTGATGATCCTTATGTGTCCCTTCCAACTCAAGATAGTTTATGATTTTAGTAAATAATTAACTCAATTTTGTAATGCATATATTTTTATCCTAGCCAAATAAATCTTGTGGTATCACCATGATGGCTTCTGGAATTAAGTTATTAAGCAAAATAATCGTTCTCAGTTTTGATGGTAACATGCCACCAGTGTCTTACCTGTTGAGTCCAATTCATTATTTTATTGTGTCTGATGGCATTACTATTTTCACAACATAAAGCTGGCTCCTAAGAATTCCAGCACAGGGCACAGGGTAAAATCCCTATTTCCTGACCCTTCCTGTCTGCCAGTGGACACAATAAAAGACCTCCAGGAACAGGGTAAACATCAACTGTGTACAACAAGCCTGTTGCTATAACCAAAACACAAGGCACACTGTGTTCAAGCAGCCTTTTCCTGCTGAAGGACATCCATGAGCACTTAATCTAATGGAGATAATAAAATACGAGAAGAATGAGAAGCGTACTGGAAAAATTAAATACTATAACTCTATAATGCTTAGAGAAATTACAAATTATAGAATCTTAGAATCCTGTAATGGTTTGGGTTGGAAGAAACCTTAAAAAACATCTGATTCCAATGCCTTGCCATGGGCAGGGACACCTTCCACTAGAACACAGTGCTCAATATTCTATCCAACCTGGCCTTGAATTATTTTACCTGGGTTTACTTATTTTACCTGCTGCTTGAAAATATTAAAATTAATAAATATGTTTTCTTAATTTTAGAATAGAATAGAAATATTTTTTTTAGAACACAAAAATACTTTTAGAACAAAAGTGACAGTGCAATTCTAGATCTTTCCAGTGCTCCTTAAATTATTTCTCCCTAAATGCCTAGGAAGAAACCAAATCAATCAACACCACTGATTAAACCTGAGTTGTGTCCTTATTCCATTCAAACTATTTGCTAGTTAGAGTTGATACAGAGGTTTCCTGTTTTCTTCCACTCACTCCTTTGGAGAGGTCAGAGTCTGTATCCTAGGGTTCTGTTCCCCAGGGAAGGTGTCGCAGCCCAAGACTGACAGACTAAATAAAGATTTAGGACAACTTTCAGCATATGGTAGGATTATTAGTGCTGTCCTGTGCAGGGCCAGGAGTTGGGCAAGATGACCCTTCTGACTCATGGTATCCTATGATTCTGTGGCACTGTCCCTGCACCAGGGGGGTGCATTCCATTATTGGATCTCAGCTCCATTCTTGCCACAAGTCCCCAGTTGCTGTGGGAGCCTCCCAGCTTTGTGCACAATGAAGGGAGAAATTGGTGTCCCTGTGTTTGTGGGAATGGGCTGAGAGAGATTGAAGCTGTTGCTCAAAAATCTCAGGAAGGCTGTGAATGGGCTGGTCTGACTCAAAGCTGTATCAAACCACCAATGTCTTCTGCCCTTAGCCTTCTGTTCTTGAGACAATTCGTCTTTGCCTGGTAAACTGGGAAAAAGCAATCTCTGTATAAGGCTGCAATTTGATCAGTTTTGTTTTGCTCCTAGAGCATGTGTTCACACTAATGTTGTATCAATGCTCTCTGCTTTTAGTGGTAAGCTACATTAAGAAGACTGAAATTCAGGATCAGTTTGAATCTGAGACAAAATAACTCTTTTTTCTTTTAGCCAAAACCTACCCCAAGTATAGCTTGCATTGAATTGTCCATTCAGTTTGTCCTAACTACAAACCTGTTAAAACCAGAAAAATTTGAATTCCTTTGTTGTTTCATTAAGCTGATTGTCTGCACCTGACTCCATTTTAAAATGAATATCTACATATTAGGAGTTTTTTTTCTTACACACAGTAGGGATGGAACAGTTTGAATTATGTAAAATAAATGTATAGTCATAAAATGTAATAATCCATTACAAAACACTTTCATTTTTCATTTTATTACCATGTTCAAATAATTATCGACCTTTTTTTTGCTAACCTGAACAAATAGACATTCATAGAAATATTGCATTCCCTTTGTATTATGATTGCAGTAATGAAGAAGGGTAAATCAACTTCCTCATATTGTATTTGCATTAAATATTGCATTTGCAGCAGATTAAAAATGAAACCAGAAATACTACTTTGGATACCTCTATTTTATAAATTATTGCACTTAGCAGCAGGGAACTTCAGTTTTGGGGACCATATGCTACAGCTGTTTGGTGCTATTTTTGCATGTGACCAACAGAAAAAGAATGCAATAAATGTGTGCTCCTTCAGAGACACTTTGAGAAATGTAGACATTTGTTTAAGCACCCCAAACCCAACATTTTCTGATTACAAGCTATGCGATATGTCTGTGATTGATGCATGTATTAAATCAGTTTCTTCAGATAGTTTCAGGTTTTGTCTTCTTTGTTCTTTTCATTGTATTAGTTGGGTAATATCCCTCCAACCTCAGAAAACAAAATTTTTGGTGAACAATATTAACCTCTTTAGTGTTGTATCTTGAGGAGGAGAATTTTTTATAGTACTGCAGCTAGATAAGTGTAATTGTTTTTTTTTTTTTCAAGAGCTCTTGAACTGGGTATTTTATAGTAGCCCAATTTAAAAAACAGATGTTTCTAACCAAATTAAATTTCTACCTTTTGATGAAAATGGTGAGCTATAATAAAGAAAAGACACTATGGGTTACTTATTAGAGAATCCAGATGCAGAAAGGAGACAATATCAACTTTTTTATTTTGTTCTGCTCTGCAAGAAAGTGCTGTCTTACATAGTCTTCCTGCATTTTAGCTACCTTCTGTGATTATACATTAAAAATTAGCAGCATCATTCTAATTTTTCTCAGAATAAACAACGATTAAACCAAAAGTAATTCTATATGTCAGACCAAATATCTACTTAGACCCAAAGCTGATGGTGTCTGATAACAGACAACTGAGAAAAGGAAGAATATGGTGAATGCCATTCCAATAACTTAGTCTCCCAAATTATGAAAAATCATGCTTGCTTACTTTAATTCAATAACTGCTTGTCCTGGGGTGACAGGACATTTTCATGCTTTTTATCCCAATCGTGGTTTCTGTTCCCGTGTTNGGGGGCTCCTTTTGGAGACTTTCTTTTCAAACCCTATTTGGTCCTAAACCAGAACACTGCTTTACAAAACAATTTGAGACTAGGCTAAACCTAAGCATGTAGAAATGCTGGGGCCTCTAGGGTCAAGTCTAACATTTCACTTTTCAGTTTCTGAAGTAATAAAATAAAATATGTAAATGTTTATTCATTGTTATTACCAAGATATTTTCTTTTAGACTGGTCTTAAAGATGAGTTCACATGCAAGTTTTAACCTGGATATCCATATTTAATTTTTATTCTGTCACCTTAAAAAGTCCCATTATTTTAGTCTACCCCAACAGAATGGACTTTTCACGCCTCTGATCTGCTCTTGTCTTTCCTGATCGGGGATGTATAAGTTGTGCTGGAGCAGGACTTACTAGTCCTTTGTGCAAAAACTTTAATTCCTTTTCATTGGGAAGGTCTCTCTTGGGCCATGGATCAACGCTGCACAAGATTAACTACTTGATTGGTTTAGAGTAAAAATCCTCTCTGTCAAAATTAATTAAAAAATAACTAGTGTCCTCAATACTAACACATATGTGCAATGACCATGACAGGCAGAGTTACAAAGATAAAGCTTACAGTTAAACAACCATCATCAGACTGAGGACAGGTAGTAGGATTTTAAATAGCTCAACAAAAACCCTCAAATTATACTAAATTTTGAATCATTGACAGTAATAGCACGACCTAAAAGAAAAAAAATGCAGCACAGATAAGGTAAATTACTGATAGAGAAATAATATGATGAAATTAAGATTGAAAAAAAATATGTTGACAGATATAGGAAATGAAGAGAGGAAATACATGAATTCAAAGCTGTGGAGTAAGATTTATGCTTTAGTTCAATGGAAAAGTTTTTTCTTCTTATACAGCTATAACTGTGTATACAAATTGCACTATTCCCGCCCAAATATTTTGATTCCACTAACCCAACCCGAGATAAAATTGCTAAGTACAGAAATATCTTTCAGTATACACATATATATTTCAGTAAATAAACAGAAACAATCCTTCCATTAGGCTTTGTGAAAGTACCCGTACTGAAAGCCTACAGCAGCAGGATTTTTTTGTATACCAAGACATGCAGGACCCACTGTGGAACAGCCTGCTCCTTAAGGACTGAGCCCTGTGGGAGGGACCCATGCTGGAGCAGGGGAAGAGTATGATGAGGAAGGAAGAGCAGAGATAAGGAGCACGGCCCCATTCCTCATCCCACTGTGCCTCTGCTGGGGAGGAGGGAGGGAAGTAAGCAGTGAATTTGAGCCTGTGAAAAAGGAAGGGTGTGTGGGAGGGAAAGGTGCTTTAAGATTTCACTGTATTTATTATTGACCTACTCTGATTTGGTTATTTTTAAGTAAATGTATCTGGTTTGAGTCTGTTTTGGCTGTGACAGTGATTGGTGAGTGATGTCGCCCTGCCCTTATCTCAACCCACCAGCCATTCATTATATTTTCTCTCCCCTGTCCAGCTGAAGAAAGAAGTGACAGAGCAGCATGCGTGGGCATCTGGTATCCAGCCAGGGTCAGCCCAGCACAAGATGTCTTATTAAAGACATGTATGTCTTAAATGTCTTCTATGTAATTTCAGTTGTTAGCAACAGCCTTACTCAGGTGCTAGAACTCTGAATACAGCAAAAAAAAAAAAAAAAATTGAAAGACTGGAGGTATTATCTATATGCATTATCCCCACAAATATCCTACTTTCATTGAATGAAGTAAGCAGAGTTAAAAGTTAAGATGCACCGTTGTTATTTGAATAGGTTCGTTCAATAGCCTTACCTGCTTCTCTTACCAAAAACTTGAATTATCCCTTCAGCTCAAGCCTTGAAGTTCCCACAGTCTTCACTCTGGTGATCCTGCTTACAGCTGATGCAAAACACCTGCTTGGTATTGGCAGCTGCACTTCTTTTTATGCTTATGCCTGACAGAAGGACAGAAAGTCAAGTCAGTATTTACTCTTGTTTCTTTTCCTTTGCAGGAGAGGTTGATCAGCATTTATGTCTCTGTATTTCTCATTTTAGGTATTTAGGGGGCCAAGCAGTACTTCTGGTAGGTGATATGGTAATATATCTCCTCCTCAGCCCCCATGAGAATTTGCTAGACTAGCCCAGATCTGGGAGCTTTCAGGGGAAATATATTAGGATTAAGGCAAAAGATTTCAAAAGAGGCTCTAACCCTTGTTTGTGGTCCAAGGCTTCATTCTTGGTGGTTCCCAGATGGAGGAAGAGGGAAAGAGGGAAAGAGGCCAAACAGGAAGGGACCAGGCATTATCTAGGCTCCTGTTCAGGAAGGGGTACTTTGGCTGTCAGCCAATAAGGTACAGAAAGGAAGGAAGGGTTAAACTAACATGGGTACAGCTACAGGGGTCTCTGGGGAAGGAAAAACCATTCCCCAGAGGATGCAACAATATGGGGATCATCTTAAGGAGAGACTGGATTCTGTAACTGATTAATTCCTATTCCTACCTTTTAACTCTTCTGTATGATAGCAGAGTTTCTATGATAGGGGTTTAAAAATAATGAATCAACACAGCACAGAGGCTTTTTGTTGGTATTTTTAAGTGTTTTTTTGGGTTTGGGCTTTTTTTAGAGTTATTCATCTCTCAAAGAATTGGTGGAAGGTACCCAGAAAAAATTAAGCTTCTGAGATTACAGAAAATAAAAATTTAAAAGAATAAGGATTGATTAGAACATTGTAATTAGGTTCAGCATGTCTTTCAAACCCACTAAATTGCCTGTCTCTTTAAACTAGCCCTTTCTTTGTTGTAACAAAGGAGAAATATGCCTAGTTCTCTTTATCGTCTTTGTTTTATCATCCATTGGTGACAGGAATCATAAAATCACTGAGCTGATAGCAGTAGCAGAGCAAGGCTTGCACATCACTCAAAGTTAATGCTCATATAGCTCATACCACTTTGATGCAATTAATTACATATCATTTTTCTATAGTATTAATTGTAGGTTTTCTGTCAAAAGATTTTCAACCGGGAAAAAAGGAAAAAAGTAAAGGAAGCTCTTCTGTCCCCTGAAATGAAATTATGTCATCATGGAGAAGAATAAGAGTGCTGTCCTTTCTGTCCATTAGGGTTCTGTATGTTTTGATTTTTCACGTGACCTTTTCTATTCAAAATAAAATGCATCTTTCCACTATATACAACAGACTTGAGGAATGTAAATTACTTATATTAGTGATGCACAAAGAAGGACTTGCAAGTTGAGTAAATGAATTCTACAAGGGAAAGACAAAATTTTAACTTATTAGAAAATTATTTAAAAGCCTTAGCCTCTTCTGTTTTAAAAACAGTTAATAAATGTCTTCTAATACTAAGCTCTTTAGAAGAAGGGTTGCTCCATTTTGCTCTCTCTCAGATGATTTAGAAGGGTTTCTTAGACTAGTTTCATATTTCTAATTTCACCCTTAGCAACAAGAGTCATGAACTTTCTAGAGTGATGCTATGCCTTCTTTCTGGTAGAAAAATGTTTATGAGCTGTCATTCATTAAATTAATTCCAGGTATTTTTAGTCTTCTCTTCATCTACTCATTGGGAACCTTACATTTAAATCTCTGCATGTATTTGAAAGCTTTTTAAAAGTTGTTAATTTAGAGCTTTGAAAAACAGTCAGACCAGATTTGCCTAAAGATGGGTATTTTTAAGAATTACATTTCTAGATGCTATTGTGTTTAAAGATCTGAATCTTTCTGCACTGCTGGTTTTCTTTTTGGATGTCTTTAGTAGTTTTCTCTTTTCTTTTCTTTTCTTTTCTTTTCTTTTCTTTTCTTTTCTTTTCTTTTCTTTTCTTTTCTTTTTTCTTTTCTTCACCTTTTTCTTGGTAGATTATTTTTTGAAAGCAAAAATATACCTCTGTGATGTATTTGCATATTAATATAAGTTGAGAAATGCTGGTCAGCTAGCTGTCAATTTTGGTCCATTAGCCATGTTATGCCTCATCTATTGTAGGTAGATTAACGCTTCATGCATTATTAAAAAGTTAATAATTTGTAGTAGGAAAACAAAAATAGAAGGTTTTCTTCCTACTGACCTAATATATATTTAAATTTTTTTTTTTAACTAAATAAACAGATTCTGTTGATTTGATTTAAAAGTTTGATATGGGTAAAATGACAGAAGTTACATTAGAAAAACTGTCAGGGGCCCCTTGAGGAAAACATATGTTTCAACGCATTTTGGGATCTAACTTTTTAACTGAAAATGTTTTTGCAATTTCTTAAGATTTTGATCCATGAAAGTTGAGAATGGAAATAACTGTGATAAATACCTCAAAATTTCATTCATCTTTCAAGAAGCCAGACTTCTTCCAAAATACAAAGATGGACATTGACAGCAATAATAACTCAAACATAGCCTTATTTTCATTATAATGTCCATTGATTCTTTTGTGACTGTGGTTTAATTTGTTACTCATTTCTTATTTAATACAAAATATAGTGGAAAGGCTTATAGATATGATATATTGAATAAAAAATCTCCTGACATGTGTATATCATTAAATTAAAATGTGGCACCTTGGCATTTGTAAATCATCTGAGTTCTAATGGAAATACAGATCACTTACTTGTGAAAGGTCTGTTGGACAACCACAGACATCACTCTTTGTATTCGCCAGCCCATAACTTTAAATGTTTTTGGTGTCAGATCTTTCAGTCTGAGTTGTGAGTTTCTGGTTCCAGCAGTAGAGAAGAAGTTAATGACTTGCTGAATTAGTCATGGTATATTTTAGATATTTAGGCTAAACAGCTTTACATAAACATAGGCCGGTTAATTTCCATCTTTTAAAAAATGACCTACATATGTCTTCCAAAAGTAATTAGATATTGCCTGTCTTCATCCAACTGACAATACAGCCTCAATTTTATTTGATTTAACATAATAGATATTGAGACCTTTTAAAGTCTAAGAGATTTAAAAGTAAATGAGATTAAGTCTCCCTGATTTACACCAAAATTAGGATTAATTTAAAAATTCAGGTTCTGAGGAGTGTATATCTAGGTTTTGCTGATATCTGTCTACATTTTATTAAAAAAGTATACTGTTTTAGGCAGGCATATTTAGCTTGCTATGTAATGGAAGAATGCAGAGAATAAAGGGCCAGACTCTTTTCAGAAAAAAAAAAAGACTATTTCAATTAGATGTAAGTTAAAAACAAAATTACCATGAGGGTGCTTGTATGGTCCAGCAAGGACTTACAGAACCTCTGTCCCTGAAGAAGTCAAAAAGTTGACCAAACATAACCCTGAGTAGTCCTTTGTAATTGTACCCACTCCTGGCAGCAGGTTGGTCCAGGTGACCTCTGCAGGCCCTTCCAGCCTGTGGGATTTTGTGCTGCTGATACCTTATCCACCTCAAAATCACATGCCAAACAAGATTAAAATGAAAAAAAAGAGCTTACCATTTATTATGACCATGATATGACCATGAACGTCCTCCAGGTACACTTATGGTGGAATGCATGTGTGATATAGGGATTCAACAATTTTATAAACATAAATTGACAAGAATTCCAAGTTAGAAACACAGCTGATTAAGTAATTCCCCTCTTGGTTCAACCCAAGGCTCGCCCTTTGCTTCTAGCCCCACATTGTTTATGTCTAAATACATGGGAAAGTGACATGGCCTTGTTTCACTGAAGAAGCAGGATTAGAATAGGATTCCAGGGATGTGTTTGCCTAAAAAAGTACTGAAGCTAGCTAAGAAACTATGTAACTATACCATAATAGTCTACAGAGCTATGAATACATGAAAAGCAAAAATCTCTTTCACATCAGTGCAGTGGGAAGTTTCCGTAACACTGAATTTCAGGCGCTGAGAGGGCCATGCCAGGGAAATAAATGATTACTCTGGAAATTGTCATGTTCACTTGTTAACAATGCTTTTCCTTCGAGCCACTTGAAGGAAGAATATTTTGGCCTAACCTTACATGTCGTTGCCTATTTGTTTTGTATCAGCTTTGATCTAGCAGAATTCATGTTTCCTCCCCACATACTCCTGTGCTTTTCCCTTTGCCTTTCATTTCTGTGATGAGAACAAGACTGACACATACTTAAAAGGAAACTATTCAAGAACAAGAAGATACAACTTATATTTACAGCCAGGTTGCAAATGTGATGATAAATCCATTTTGTGTTAACACTAAGAAACTACAGCAACTTTAATTCCTTCAACTCTGAGCTTCTATTTTACTGTATCTAAGTAGGTTCGAACCTGTGACATTTAATATAAATTTTGTAAGCAAGTCCATTCATTTTGTACTATATGGATAAAAAAAGACGCACTCTAATAGCTTGAGGGATTTCACAGTTATGCCTGACTTCACAAAGGAACTTTCTTTCTTATTCTCATTTGTTTATCAGGAGTCTTCTCACAGTATTCAGTGCAGTCACAACTAAGGAAAAAATGCATATATATTGCACCTAAATTGCTTCAGTCCATCATGTTTCAGAGCTGAGAAATCAGCTGCATGACTAACTGCAGGAAAAAGAGGGGAAGGAGTGAGGAGGGAAATTGTAGCAGATTACAACACTTTGATAGTTAAATGAATAGGGAAATTACGCAGGAGTATAGGATATGTATGTTAACTTTTTGACCTTGTTAAGAATAAAATCCAAAGAAAAATACATTTAATACATGGCTATTCCCATGCCTCTTAAACTATCCCAAAAGATATGGAAAAATCTGGGACAGGAAGAAAAGCTTGGGGCATACCTCTCTCTAATCCCATGAACCAGCACCTTTCCAAGATATGGTAGTTTTTAGTTATGGTCTGTGGCCTCAGATTCATGCATTTAATCTCCTAATTATAATAATTCTAATAAAAATTCGTAAGTCATACCTAAAATACAAAATAGAAATAAAAAGTTCTTAAGTAACATAAAAATATAGGTTATATAATGTGGACTCTACCTATTTTTTGTCTGTATTTCTGTTGGTCTGTATTTGGGTTGATACTGGCTGAAACTATCAAAGACCCCAGAAACATCCCCAGACTCATTTCTGAGGCTTCCACCAGAGGACTGCATATGATCAAAAGAGAGTGCAAAACTCCCCTCACCAGAGGAGGTTCTTGGGCATTCTCACCTGAATCTGGGCTTATACTAATCCACTGGAGATTGTGTTTGATGAGATTCCCATCCCCACTCTCAGTGGATCCATCTCAATGGATCAAGATGTTTGATCATCACTTTGTCCAGAGGCGACAATGAAGTCTTGTTGTAAATCCATGGGTGGTGATTGCATATATTGCTACTCTTCTTCTTTCTTTCTGCTTCTTCCATTCTTTTCCCCTATATCCCTTTGTTAAGTGATATTTTATGCTTTCATATTGTCATATTACTACAGATAATAATAACTAAAAATGGCTACACACTTGTTCTCCATTACAACCAAATTCTAAAATAAACACTACAGATATAGATATATTTACAAACATCAATCATTCAGTGCCTTTTCACTCTAATCAGCCTCAAGGGATTAATTAACAAGAACCTGGGTTGTCCTTGCCTCCAGGAGCAGGTCATAACACCAGTTACCCTCATGGACAGTAGTGACTTGTCTTGGAGCATTCCCTATATCTCCTCAGGCTGCACAAAGATCACTGAAATGCTCATTAGGACCCAGCCTTGATGAGCAGCACCTTGGCTGGGCAGCATCACCCTCCTTGATGGGCTCAGCCTTGGCCAGCAGTGCATCCATCTCAGAGCTGGACAGCACTGGATCCATCAGATATGGGGAAAACTTCCAGCAACTTTTCATAGTAATCACCCCTGTAGTCTCCCTTCACACCAAAACCTTGTCATGGGAGCCCAATAAAATTTGTCTTTTATACAACAGGAACCAAGGATAACCTATAAAACCTTCCAGCTAGAACAGATGACAGATTTGTCAGGGTTTTGTTTTATTTTCTTGTTGTCAGCTCAAATTTAACTGTGTATGTAGCTATTTACAGAGTTAGTGCATCTTTTCTTCATTTGAACTTAAACTCATATTTTCACCTTACCCTATACATTTATTGGATATCAGCAGGCCTCATTAAAAAATGACAGGTTATTAATAGGGCAAGAGAGTGTTACATTCCATCACTACCCAGGGAATATATACATTGATTTCAGTTTCCTTGTTTTTCCCAGATGCTATAATAATTACACGGATCATTCACAAACCCTACTGTTTTTTAACAGCCTGCTCAAAGTTTAGCAGCTAATTGTGGCAGAGACATAGGCTTTCACAGGGGTGCCTAATGATTCAGCTGAGAGTGAAATATTATAAGCCAGGATCTTAGCAGTGTTCTATTTTCTGCCACAACCAGTGTCAGGAGTTCAAACACCTTTATAAATTAAATGTACTTTGGCCATACAGCACAACCACTCCTGACCAGAAACAACACAGCTGGGTACATTTTAATGTACTCCTGACTCCAGCACAAAGTGACAGTCCTTTTCCATCTACTCTAGCACTCTCCCCATTAGAATGGCCACTGGTTTTGTACACACTTGCACTGGTATTTGTTGTATTGTGAGAGCTGATCAAGTTAACAAACCAACAAAAAAACAAAGGAAAAAAAAAGTGAAAGTATTTCTCTGGGCCACTGTATTGGGAACTCTTGGTAAGTCTTAGCCAGAAGGGCAGCTCACTGAGTAAAGGGACGTGAAGTGACACAGGACAGTCCTTGGGCATGGTCTCTATTATTGGCAGCTAAAACCAGCTATGCATTTCCTCCACACCTGCAACACAATATGTCTTTTTGCATGATTTTCTCAAAAAGTTTCGTCTTCTGATTGAAACTTTCACCTTCTGAGTAGTGGTGAGTTTACTTTTCTCTTTGCTTAAGACCAAATTGGTAGTGTAGAAGTTTATTAGATGACAAAATATTTTAGCTACAGATCTGTGTGAATTTTACAGAATAAAATCTTTCTTGTTAAAAACATGTCTAATGGCCTTGAAGAGAGAAGCAGGGTGAAACTGGGCATCTGTTATGTCATAAACTGAGCTCTTTGCCATAGCAAAGAAAAAAAATCGTGGTAGAGATTGCTGGGCTGGCATCTTGCATAGGTGTCTGAAGTGGACAAGGAAAGCAGAAAATTTTACATACTGGGATTTTGCTGGTCCAGTGCAGAAAGGAGAGAACAGCTCTGATAATAAAGGTCAGTAAACTGTTGCTTCTACAGACCATGATTTCAAACCCAGCACTAATCAAGACCAATGTCTTGATTAGTGCTGCATAATATATGTTATGTTCTAAGAGCAGGTTGTCTTTTTCCTGCTCCATTAAAAAAATTAAATTAAACTATCTAACCTATCACACTGTGATCATGCTGTGAGGACAAGTTAGTCAAAATTCCTGTTCCACTGAAGCTCTGTTGCATGAGGCTGGGCAAAGGAATCCCATGACAGGCCCTCAGAGCATTGTCTGTACTATAAACAGTTGTTCTTAAGCTACTCCATTTTCTGATAATAATGAGAAGTCAAAGGGGTGCCAGGGGCCGAAATATTTTTCAGGTTCTTCTGCAAAAACCTTAGCAGAAAGGTAGAAAATAACTCCGTTTCATGTTCCAAATCAAATATCTCCCCCAGGTCTGTCACAGGCACAACATTTCTATGTGCTGCCGAAGACCATTCTCTGTCTCCAGGAGCATAACCTTCATTTTATTAAATTTGATGCAGCCCTGGACCCCACACCTTTCACAACCTGCTATTATCAGCTTGCTGGCAGATTTGGCATCCTGCCAGAGACCTGCTCTAATTCCTTGTCCCCTACAAATTAGCAGACATGGGTGTGTTTGAGATTGTTCAAGTGGTGCATCTAAAATACCTGTCCCGAATTCTAATTTCCTCTTCTGTTGATCATGACAATCAAAATCAACTGAGAATGAAAGATTTTGTGACACTCAGAGTGCTGAAAGAATTTCTAAATCTCCAGAGAAAGCCTTCACAAAAGATACACCCTGTGATCTGTAATAGTTAAAAGAAAACCAAAATAACCAAAAAAAACCCCTAAAGGCATTAACGTAAGTGTAGTTAGATCCATGGACTTTGTTGAAATTTGAGAAATCTGTTGGGAAGGAATGTCCTGTATTTGTTTGATCTAGAATCCTATTCTTGCACATGTTCTCCCAGACAGTGCTGAAAACCACTACAGCACAAGTGTGATCCCAAAGATGGAAAGGACCTATGCTGGATGTTAAAATGTAAAAGTAAACTGTAAATGTTTAACAATATTTAACTGTGAATGTTTTGCCTGTGTGACAAATTGCCTCCTTCTGAGTCTCCAGCCCTGTCATATGTCAATAGGACAACCAGGTTCTAAGATATGACAACAAGCAAGGAGACCAAAGGCAAGTTTAACCAGCATTGTATTGACACCTTTTACCTACTAAAATCATGAAGCTCTAACAAGGATGCTTTGGAGTCAGAATATAACTTTTCCAAGGATTTTCTCATGCAAAGGACTCAAGTTTGCATTGCAGTTACTACCCAAGGGCATTCCATCAAATTTGGAATTTAAATTCCCCAGCAAATGCGATTCCACTCACCAAAAATAATTTGAGGAAATTTCTTGGCTGAGCATGTAAGTCAGTAGTCACACACAGGTAATAGGATTGTAGAAGGCTTATTTTCCTGGAAAAAAAACACTTCAAGTTATTTCAGAACCCCTACAGGCAAAATTGGTTTACTGAGCTACCTGAAAATGAAGTTTGGACTGCATGTGGATGGTGTGACTGAAGCCAGTGGCAAAACCCCATTGATTTTTTTGAGAGTTAGCTACCTCAACTTTATAGATGTTTTCATAAACACTAGATGATTGATTGGATTTTTGGGACTCCTAAATATACGTTTAGATTTTGCTTGGAAAAACTGTACATCGACACAAGTATTAGCCAACGCTGTCTTAATTTTTGCAGTTTCTGTCTTTAAGTGTTTTTCACATAAAGCTTTTCAGAAAGTTGTGGATCCCTGATATGCAAACATTACATTTCTTTCCCTCAGTTCCCTTCTTTCCAAATGAAGTAGTGAACCTTTTTGGCATATAAATTAGAGCATCATAATTATATTTTTGCTAAGTAAATGACAGCTGATGAGCTACAAGCAGGTGTATGTTAGAAGACGCAGAAAATAAACCACCAGTGTGCTGCTGTTATTTTTAGTTGTGTAAATTGTGGAAGTGTGTGTGCAGGGGAGAAGAAGGAATGACTAATAAAGATAATAGTAAAGGATGTTTCTGTGCCCCTGTTTAATAGGTTAATGAAAAACATTGTTTTCCATCAGTATCAAGGTGAGGAGAGAGAAATCTTTGCACTCTGCAGAATCTAAATATATAGACCAAAGAAATCACTTCGAATTTATGAATCGTCCCTAATCAAGCTTTTTTATTTCTAAATATTTCAGGAGGTTTTTTGTGTTTACTATATACTTTCTAAAGTGCAGC
>VXBC01007858.1:163888-174505 GCA_013399945.1 Ploceus nigricollis
CAGCTTTTCCTATTTGCAATGCACAGAACCCTTCTATTAAGAGAATTTTATATGTAATGGAGAAAACTCAGGTTTTGGTACATTTTAGTTACTTCTGTCCCTAATTTTATTTTAGTGGTAAAATGCTAAATATTTTTTTAATGCTAGAATGAAATAGAGCTATTTTATATCTGCCTACTTTGTCATTATTAAATTCAGGCTTTATTTATAGATCATATCTTTTAAGTTGTTGAAAGCACTCTATCATTATGTGTCTGAACTTGTCAATATGGAAATCATTAATTGGTCTTTTAGCTTCATGCTTTAGCTAACATGTTTCAAGGAGTGTAATGGGCTCGCCTTTTATTTAAATATAATTAAGAACATGGAAAATTTATTGTTGTCATCACTCAGAATACCTGTGAAATAGAGAGATGTCACTGTGGAAATTCCAAGATTCGGTGTTTAGAATGAGCCAAAAGAGATGCCATTGTTTTCTCACAATTAACTAATGTACACTTTCAAGGTCAATGCATTAAAGTTTGCAGTCTAAAATTGTGAAATGTCTTCATAAATGTTAAGTTCAGTTCCTATTTAGGACTTGAATACCCAACAAACAAGAAGATTCTGTCTAGGATCTGAATTGGAGAGAGATTTCCATTCCCAAAATTACACATTAAATCAGTTGCACATTTGTTCTATTCTCAAAGGATGCCCAGATGAATCCTAATAAAACAGTAATATGAAAATTCAATCTAAAATGAGTTTAAATGATCTATAAATCTACATGTTAAAATTCTTAAATGAACACTTTTCAAAACTCTTTGTTTATTTTTTCCTAATAAAGCCATTTGTGTTTTCATTCAACTCTTTGGCATTTAAGTAATGGAAAAACATTCTTAAAAAGGGGGAAAAGCCCCACCAAACTTTATTTCCCTTCCATCTGAAAAGCTTATTTTCAGTTTTGGTGATTGTACTTATACCAGAGGAAAATGTGCAAAGCAGAAAAATCCTCATGGGGTCCTTCTAACTTGAGATATTTCATGATAAGAAATCCCCCCAACACTCAGAAGATTAAAACAAACAGCTTTTCTGCTGAAAGTGCCCTGTAAGTCACTTTATTCTGGCTGGAATTCACCATTTTGTGAATTTCACCGTCATTACTAATTTGTTTTGATGCCACTGTTGGAAAATAGATAATAAAGCTAATTAATAAATAAAGAACGACATTACAAACAGGAATGCTCTGTGTCTTTACATCCATAACAATGCTTCAAGTGGATGTAGGAACTTATTCAGAAACACCCTAGATGGACTGCAGCTTTATTGCAGTCTTGTGAGCACAACTGCACAATGAATCTTTCTTCAATTAACGAAACAGGACTCTTAAACTACAATGACCTGATTTATTTGGCACTGGAAAATTTAATGTGCTTCAGAGATAGTGCACTAATGGAGTCCTCTGTATCAAAGTATCATCAACTATGCATTCTTTGTATTTATTTTTATACATCAGCTTGCATATGTTAGGCACAAACAGGAGTACAGTGCCCACTTTTCCACTCATTTGCTCCGGATAAACGCTTTTAAATTCTCTTGTTCATCATTTAATCATATGAAAAACCAATATTTGCTGGAAACAAGAATAGTCAGGAAAGTAGGTCAAAATCAGACAATAAGCAGTGAGCTTTGGGTCATGTTGACATTTATAGGTGACCTGGTATGTGAGTAAGAGACAACAATACAAGTGTAATTTCTCCATGTGGGTCGTTAGACCATCTGTTTTTTCAACCCATTTCTCCATGTGAGGAGCTAATTAAACATAAGACAGAACTCTATACAGGGGTAATTGTGTTAAGCATTTAGTTGCCAGTGCCATTCAAACAGGAAAATCAAGGAATTTATAGTGACACCAAACATAGCATCAAAACATAAGGAATGTCTGCTTCTTTTGGCTATATGTGCATGTAGCAAGAACATTAAAGATGTCAGCGAGTTTTTTCGTGGTTTTCTTTTTTTATGTATTTTAAACTCAAAATCATTAATTTTATAGAATTAGACCATAAAAAAACAGACTTCGAAGGGGTCTTTGAAAGTTGATTCCAAATTCTTCACTCCCAAGACCCATTAAACCAGATGTTTGTATAGCTATTTAAACCTCCTGTGTGCTCTTGCCAGCTCTGTAACTGGGAGATTGTGACCTTGGAGACAAATTAAAACATTAGTTTTCATCAGTGCTCTAGTAACTTTACTTTTCAGAAGGCAGGACACTTATTTGACTCAATATATCTAGGTAAAACTCTAATGAATAATTTCCTCTGATGTGCCAATAAGGTAAAGACCACAGTAATTCCCACTTAATGATGAAACATTAACTGACTTAGCAAATTGTATCTTCTACATGGAGAAAAAAAAATTAAAACATTCTACATGTCATCGACACGAAAGGACACAGATATGAAGGTTTTAAATATTAAAAAATGACAATTTGTAATCCTGGCCTAATTGTTATGCATGTGGGCACAGAGAGGTCAGTATAAAGAGCAAGGAAATGTCTGTCTCTTGTGAAGAAATATTGTCTAGGGATGTCATTGGACGGCATATGATTGCAGAGGAAGAAACCCGATAGCATGCAAAGATCTGAAGAATTGCTATGAAATAAAATTAGGGCATGAATGTATGCTTTCCTTTACGCTTTGCAAATTTCTAAAAATTTCAAGCCCTCACCATTATCCTGCCTTATCAAGTGTTCCTTTTCTTCTCTGTGCCTCTTGGTGTGTACAAAATTTTTTCACACAGGATGTGAGGAATTGATCTGCTGTCAAATACATTCAAAATGGCCAAATGTTAGGAATTTCAGTTAGTCCCATTCTTTTGATATGTCTATGCCTAAAACTGGAGTATTTACTAGGGTTTACTGGAGGTAGGATGGAGTATAGAAATGTGTGACTGGTAGTTCTAGCACTGCCTATTTCCATACAGGGATGCTGAATAGACTCGGAGGTTTATTCTTAAAGAAGCATAATGACAATGGCTATGAAATGTTGAAAAGAGAATCAAAATGAAGAGCAGAGAAATAAATAAGTGAATATGGATTGTGGAGGAGAGGTTATGTCTTGAGTTGTGCCCTTCAATGCTATACTTCAGCAACAGGTGCAAGGGAATATAGTCCTTTCTCTAAGATAACAACATGAGTGTGTTAGTTTTATTTTATCATTATTTTGTTTTAATCATAAGCAGATAAAAAATAATAGATAACAGTCAGACAGCAACTGTGGACAGAGCAGAGTTTGTGTAGGTGATTCCAGTAGATCACTGAGCAGTCTTGAATTTGTACAAAACATCTTGGACCTGAAAATGTCTCAGCTGCCCAGGTAAGCCTCTACAGGGTAAGAAGCTTTTCAACCTGACTTATAATTGTCAAATACCTTGCACATATAACTTATTCCCCTTCAAGACACCTAAAAAGCAGTGAACTTTTTTTTTATTTTCATTGAATTACAGGTTTTTGTACTCTTTCAAGTGAACTGCTCTGAAAAGACTGGCTTTTGAACTGTGCCTAATCCATATTGTTGCTTCTGCTGTTTGGTCACCATCTGGACAATTGCTCTGTTTCAAATTTTACCCCTTGTCATCTATCCACATTCAGCTTGCATGCTTTCTCCCTCCCATTCTGCACTAGTGCAGGTGTGATAATGCCATGGTGTGAGGTCTGAGATTGTACAAGGTCAGTGCTAAAAGCTTTACAACCTTTTCCTTTCATGTTTAGCAGTCTGTGAACTTCCTCCTGCAGTTCAGCTGGAGAATTTGATTTTTCCATTGAGCTGACAGAAGCTATTGATGGTTTGTGTGCATGCCATTCCACTGTCTCTTCAAAGAAGAGCTTTACATTGAATAAAATAACTAGTGATGTTTTGTGCACCATAAATAATTTTTGGGGGCTTCTGTCTCACTTGAAAATAGGAGATAGATGAATGATTACAGTAGCAGATATGAATTGTGACGTCAATGCTATTTCTGGCCCACTTAATGGAATAATCTATCAGAGGGAAAGTGCAATGACAGGCAAGTGATATATGAGCAAACAACCCTTGTGATGTCAATCCAACTTCTCTTGGTCTGTACCAGGTAAAGGTTACCATGTCAATGAATGAGTCACTTCTGTCCTGTCATTGGCCTCATTCAGTAGTAAAGACTTCTTGAGTAGCTTCAAACAACATAGGTAGTCCTGGCTGTCTTCTCAGGTCTTGCACTTTAGCCTTATGGGAAATTGAATGATTTATATCATAGTATCTTGAGAGGGACTTATAAACTCCACCTGCAGTTCCTGTAGAATAAGAAGTCTAAGGGCATCTTGCATGACATATCCCTCCTGCAGGTGATCATTATTTTGTAGTTTAAAATTTGCCTTTAATGCTAATTTTTTTTTTTTAAGTTTTGGGTGAAGTTTCAGGGAGCCATATGTGGGTTCAGCTTATTTTCCTTAATTAGATGTTGTAACAAGCAGCTTTAACTTTTTTGCCTGCTCCTACGGGTTCTTGTATTCCACACGATTACTTTTACATCATCTATTTGGATATCTGGTGAAGTAAGGGCGTTCCTATCTTCAACATCTAGTTTGTACCTCACACATACAAGTTAAAATAATTCAAGTGGTCGCCACTGAACATCACTGCATTCATACAAGTACTACACTGCTGTATCAAGGATTAATTCAAGTCTGCACAACACAAATTTGAAGCAGAGAAGGCCAGTGTATGGAAGAAACATTGAGGAGTCTTTAATGACCTCATGTCGCATTACATTGGCAGATTTTCACCATTAAGTTCTTTTTCATGTGGATGTATGTGGTGCCTGTTATGGATTTCTTTAACTCCTTTAAATTAGCACAGGCATTGGCATGCAAATTCTCCATTTTATTATTGTTTATTAATACAGATATTTGTAGTCCAGTATTCATTGCATTTTGAAGAAGTCATTTAAGGTAAATCAGATAAGATTCTCAAAAAGTCCCCATTTGTCTCCTCTGTTTACAGGGAAAATTCAAGGTAAACATACTTGCATGACAAATGTTTTAGGTAATACAAAGTGAGCCTTGTTTTGCGGGTCATTTCCAGTCATTTGTGATGACTAGCACTGAAACCTGATCAGAGGGACATATCTATCTCCTTATTGACATTCTAGGTTAGATTTTCAGCTCCTGGTCACTCAGCTTCTCTCAGTGAAAAAGGCTGGTGGTTTACATCAGCTCAATTTTGTTATCACAGGATTTCCACCCATCCAAGCGGTGTTCTGTCATTTGAAGGTCTGAAATGGGAGGATGCATGGCAGCAACATGTTCAGTGTCTGAGGAGTGCGACCTCCCTGAATGTCCCCTTCAGCAAACATGTCTCTGCCTGGCACAGTGACACGTGCCACACAGGCTTCAGCAGGCACAGATGTCAAATTCACACAGATGTCAAATTCAAACAGAAAAACTGGATTCTGCTGTACCTGACAGCACCACTATAACAATTTGAACATTGTTCTGTTCTGGTTTAATGGATCTACTTTTTACTGCGTTTGAAATAAGGAAAAGAAGTATACTGCAAGAGCAAGCCAGAAAGGAAGAATATTTTCACTTATCACTGGCACTGCTTAACCACTCTGACTGTAGTAAATGTTGCAACAACTTAAAACATTCACTTTGTCAGTTTATTAATATTTGATGTATGATTCAGAATATATCCAGACTTCAAACTGGAAGTCAGAATCATCTCACATAACTTGAGACACTCAGCTGAGCAATGCAAACTGTTTTTTTATGCTTTCTCTATATCTGTTCTTGAGGGAAAGAGAAAATACAGATGGAAACTTGGATAAAAAGTTAAAAGTTGGTCTTAGGTCATAGTCTATCTATCTTGATTATAAAACACAACTGTGATCTGTGATGTGATTTATCATCTAAGCCTCTATATTCATGGCACTAATAGTTTGAATTCTTTCCTTCAGCCAGAGGCTTTGGCACACAACAACAGGGTAGAGGTGTCTCTAATAATCATAATATCTTAATAAGTATCTTAACACTAGGTATGAGGAAAAGAGGAAAAGGAAAAGGAAAAGGAAAAGGAAAAGGAAAAGGAAAAGGAAAAGGAAAAGGAAAAGGAAAAGAAAAAGGAAAAGGAAAAGGAAAGGGAAAAGGAAAAAACATGGTAAAAATGTACCAGTAGTTGCTGTCAAAGCACTTTGAATTCAAAGTTGCTTATTGTTTTGTCTGGTGGCTATAAATAATAAAGAAGTCCAGATTCATGCATGAAATATTTTGTCTTGATCTTTTTATTGCTCTTTTCTGGTCTCACCATTTGGTATTAAATGCTGCAGATGCAAATTATTTTTAAGGTTCCCTGTGCAATCCAGTGATTGTATGTGTGCTTACCTTTAGCACAAAACAATTTCCTGATCACTCTTTTGTCTACACTGGCCAAGACCTCCTTGGGTGTCATGTGTTTCCTAATTTGGGTACATGACTTCATCGCTTTTGTAGGCACTAGGGAAACGGGGAAAATTATGCCAGGTCACATCCAGAATTTCTGCAATACATAGATAGAGTGCAGAAAATATGTACATTCAACTAGATAATTCCAAATCAAGCTGCTACTCCTGATTTAAGCATGAGTTTTGTGATGCCATATAGAGTAAAAAACTTCTGAATTTGTATGTGCTGATTTCTACATCCACGTGTCAGTTGTCCTTAATTAAAATAATATTGTTCAACATATCAGCCCATACTGTTTAGATGACCTTAGTCAGGCTTCTTCAGTTTTGAAACAAAACCCTAGGAAAAAGAGCATAGGGGTGCTGTGCACGTGTTGTAAACCACACAGTCTCAGATCCTGAAATAAGAGGGAAAACAGTAGCATTAAAACTTCTCTGCAATGTTGGAATGATGGCACAACTTGTATCTCTCAAAGCTGTCCTTTTGTAATGCTTCATATCCCTAAAAAAATGTTCTTTTGTAATGCTTCTCCTCTGAGATTTTTTGAAAATACTACTTTTTTAAAAATAATATAGATAAATACTCTCAGATACTGTTTAATCTTCTAGTGCAGATCTCTTCAGTCAATTCTGTATTTGTCTGGCAGCAGACAAGACTGCTTTCCCCACTAATGCCTCTACTTTCAGTACTGATTAATATACTAACATATTAAAATCTTATCAGAAGATCATAACCTATTCCCTTGGCGTCTCTGATTCATAAAGCAAAATTATAATACTCCCACCCCCATCCCCTTTCTCAGATTATGCAATCATTGACCAGGGATTTGAGAGTCAGCAGGCAGGAAATTCTTGGCCCTGATGTAGGCTTTTAGATCATAGTAATTTGTGTTACATAAAATACATATCTTCCCTTTCCTTAAAATCTTCAGAGCTATGGAGTGTTCTTCAACCCAAAAAACAAGCCTATGATATAAAAATTTATTGATTTCAAAATATCCACTTGAAATCCAGAACCAAAAACCCACACTGTTGAACTAAATTTTGATAGTGTATTCAAAATAATTAATTCACTTCTTTACATTTATGTCTCTATTTCTAAAGTTTGAACTATAATATTTTTTTAAAGTATTACATTTAAACATATATGGGTTAGTGGGGTTTTTTTCCCAAAGGTGAGTGTAAATGTTATTTAGAGTTAAATGAAACACATCTTTCTCAGATCAACAGAGAGTAACAAACCTACATGGAATGCAAATATTTTTGCTGCACTGACTCATTTGCAAAATCTTCACAGACCATAATGAATATTCATGTTAAAAGTTAAAAATTCTCTTTGTTTGACTTTTTGGACAAGGAAGGGCTTGCTATTATGAAAACATGCACTTATTTCATTTCAATACTTGTTTTTATTTTTATCCTTCCTCAATTCCTTCAGTGCCATTCCTGTTAGACATTGTGGTGAGTGAGCATTGGATTCATAGGAA
This sequence comes from Ploceus nigricollis, assembly GCA_013399945.1. Taxonomy (NCBI): domain Eukaryota; kingdom Metazoa; phylum Chordata; class Aves; order Passeriformes; family Ploceidae; genus Ploceus; species Ploceus nigricollis. The sequence goes on from VXBC01007858.1 coordinate 171,829, forward strand.
GAAAATGTCAACATTTCTTTAAAGATGGTGAGATTTTCTGTTTAAATCTTCCTTCACCTGCCCTATTACCTATTAGTAGACAAGTTTGGAATGGCCACAGGACATAGTGAAAAGTTGGCTTCATCCTCTTCTTCACTGCTCCGTTTTCCTGTCATCTCTAAGCCACACTACATTTCAGCAGCACATTCCAAGTTCTCATGCTTCTGATACTCTGGGAAATGAAAATAAAAGTATAATAATACCACCATGTCTACAAGGGTCCTAAAAAATGTCAGGAAATTACAAGTTTCTGTGTGAATAGTCAGTGAAAACATTCAAGAAAGACCTTTGCATTACATGAGCCGTTCAATTATGTTGTTCATTGACTTTAAATGGATTACTGCCATGATGTGGTAAATAGAAACCGCATAAAGTATTTATATTTTATTTAAATGTCAGTTACTTAATTTATTTTCTCATTATACATTAAAGTAATGATCATCCTGTTTATTGGTGTTACATATTTCATGGGGTTCACAACACCGTGTAACTTGGAACAAATGAATAGAGGTCACTATGTTACCCATTGTGTGAGATGCTATCAGCAGCAGTGACAGAGAAAATAGGAGAGAAGTCATCATTTGGAAAAGAGAGGCCAGGACAATATAATCTCTTTGAGGAACCACTGTGCTATATCTCAGTGGCCCATTAAAAAAAAAAAAGAATTGCCCATAATGATTATGACCTATACTTATAGACTATGCATCTAAAAATGTCTTAAAGCCATTTCCAAATGCATTTTCAACCTATATGCAGAATGAAAAAAACCATTGTGGTCACTAGCAAAATACAGATAATTCTGTGATGAAACGCGATTGCAGTTTAAACAGGAGACACAAATGTTATGCAGATGTTTAGGAAAGCACAGTGATCTGTAATGCAATATCACAAAGAAATATAGTCAGAAATTTTAAAATCTAAATTAAATTTTAGCTGGGATTGATAAAAAATAATGAGATAGAAAGCTAATATACAGGCACAAGTAACCAACCCAAATCAAAATTAGGTCAGACTTTCATGAAATTCCTGCTTTCAGGCAATTAAGATTTGCACAAGACATTTCAAATACAGTACTGAATTTTCAAGACCCACGATCTTTTCAATAGTTCTTTCAACTAGTTCAAGATGGAAACTAAAAAAGAGAAAAACACAACCAAAAAAAAACCACACAAAATTTGTGAAGCACTTGCTGAAATGTTTATGGTCACTAGCACTGTTGTAGCACTGAGTACATTTTGTATGCAACTGAGAGCGAAACAAGTCTTAATGACATGAACAGCTATTTTTATAAAATTAATCAGGAAAAAAATATTGACATTTATATGCTGGTCTCCTGGAAAATCTTGTTTTTCCTGAGTGCTCTAGAGAAGTAACCCACTGATTGCAAGCATTTAAACTGAAAGGGATCTCATAGGTTATTGATTTTAATTTCTTATTGTAACATGGTATCCCAGTGTTTGCCTTTTTTATACACTCGTTCCAAGGCTGTTTTTAAAATAGACATGTTTTCTGGGTGATTAGCTTTGGTTTTTTCCCTCCAGCATTTCAGTCACTCATACAGGGAAGCTACTATCATGGAGAAATAGGAATGGATAAAGCCCAAAATGCTGTTTTTTCAATGACTGTGAAAATCTGGGGTGACACACAAATTTTAATTTTCACTCCAAATTACATTACCCTTAAGAGACAATTTTAATTTCAAGAATGAAAATACAAATAAAGCTCAATGCCTGATATTGTCTGTTGGTGTCTTGGAAAGCTGGAGAAGGGGATGAGTTAAAGAGCAATAATGCAGCAGAAAGAGAAAGGAACATGCACCAGATCCCTCCTTACAAGTTATGAGCTGAACTCTCCAAGATTTCCCTGTGTCTCTGCAAACTCCCTTCCCAAAGCTGTTCACCTTTTCCAGCCTCTTAAAATGAGGAGTGATAATCACTGCACCTGTTGTCTCCCTGCACTCAGTTCCTCTTCCTCTCCTCTCTACTGTCCGGGAAGAGCTCAAAAGAGTGATAGCCATCAAATTTGGATTCAACAAAATCCTCTCAAATTTGTTGCAATATGCGAAAGAGACCAGAAAAGGGGATATTTGAAGAATTTCTTAGCTGAACAGCAGAAAAAGAAAAATAAAATTTGAATGAATATTAGAAATGCAAAGGAAATTTGGCTCCCAATTTGATGACTTGCTTTGTTTCTTCAGCATTATACAGGTGGAGCACAGCAGTCATCAGTAGTAAAAAACCTTGGTATAGCATCCCCAAACGTCCCTTTAACTCTGTCTCAGGCCTTGGCAACAACTTGTACATCCTACCTTTTTTCTCCTCTGAGTATTTGTAGGATGTGTAGTAAAAAATGACCAAAACAAAATGTCCCCTCAGGACGAGACACTGAGGGGTTGGAGCGTGTCCAGGGANTGTAAAATGAGGCAATCCCAGACTGAATCCCTGCTTTGCAGCCAGCTGTGCAACTAAAAGGTATACTAGGACCCCAGCTAGGGATTTCAGATTTTGGTTGTATCCAAGGCAAGATAAGTAAGGCACACCTACGTGAAATGGAAAAGAAATGTCTTCTAATATCTAACAGGATGTTGTAAATATTTTCTCAGTGGAAAATATCACAGTTGTGGCTGATGTGGATGATA
>VXBC01007858.1:179864-191996 GCA_013399945.1 Ploceus nigricollis
TGCCTAAGGAAGACCAATCTCCGCACACAGAAGCTGTCCTATAGGCACAAAATAATTGCAGAAAAAACCCAAAGCAAACATTTCTGGTTTAGATTGGATTTTGTATGAACTGGAAAAGTCAAAAAATATAATATATAATATAATAAAAGCAAAGTGTCTTGAAATTACCCATTAAATGGAGCACTTTTAGTTTTCTTCTGATTCTTTGCAGAAGAGTCAAAATGAGGGAAAGAGGATTAATTGCTGGTAAGAAAATCCCCTGGGGCACTGATGTTTCACAAACGCTTAGTGATTTACATAGCACAATTGCCTCTTTGGCTTGAAAATCTTCTAAAAAATTCCATTTCTCCTGATTGACCCACACATTAGAGACAGGGAAAATTCACAAATTTTAAAGTCCCTTGAGANAGTTAGTTCAGCCACAGGTGTAATTTATTTCAAGAATCATGGGATCAAAGAATAGTTTATGTTGGAAGAGATCTTCAAGACCATCTAGTTCTAAGCCCTGTGCCATAGGCAGGGACACCTTCCTTTAGGAGGTTTTTTTCATAGAATCATATGACTTATCTGCATTCAGTTCTCCATTCATTTCCCTCTGTCTTTGGGTACAGAATTTGGATGGTTGGTACACATCAGCATTTCAGAACAGCATATTTAATTCTGGCTTTACTGAAGATGAAAAATTACAGTGGAAAATTTTCATTGCTATTTTTGGCAGATACAGACTAAGTACCATACCCTTTCCAATGAAGTAGCTCTTGCCTAAGGAAGACCAATCTCCGCACACAGAAGCTGTCCTATAGGCACNACAGAAGCTGTCCTATAGGCACAAAATAATTGCAGAAAAAACCCAAAGCAAACATTTCTGGTTTAGATTGGATTTTGTATGAACTGGAAAAGTCAAAAAATATAATATATAATATAATAAAAGCAAAGTGTCTTGAAATTACCCATTAAATGGAGCACTTTTAGTTTTCTTCTGATTCTTTGCAGAAGAGTCAAAATGAGGGAAAGAGGATTAATTGCTGGTAAGAAAATCCCCTGGGGCACTGATGTTTCACAAACGCTTAGTGATTTACATAGCACAATTGCCTCTTTGGCTTGAAAATCTTCTAAAAAATTCCATTTCTCCTGATTGACCCACACATTAGAGACAGGGAAAATTCACAAATTTTAAAGTCCCTTGAGAGTTCTGCAATATGAGCATAGTTTGATATACCACAGAATAGAATTCAGAATTTACATCACCATTGTTTTAACCTTGTTTGATCCACAGTAAGCCTAATATTTATCTACAAAGCTAGTGAAAATGAGTAGATAGAGATGTTATTTTAATCCAAAAAAGAAAAGTGTACAACTAAATTCGTTTGAGGGACAAATGAAAATCTTGATTCTTCCACTTGGTTTTGACCACAATCATGCAGTCTGTCACCAAAACCCAGTATCTCTGAATAATTATTCTTATATTCACTAGGCAAGGCTTTCTATGGTTATAAAGATAAAAACTTTGGGAACAGTGTACTGCCCACTCCCATGAGGCTGAAACAGCTCTTCATCCAAGCCATTTCAAAGACATCAAAGCCAAAAACCACTTGGAAAACTTGATAACCGAATTGCCTGTACACTGTGAGCCAGAACAAGGATTAGAGATTTTTCCTTAGTGCAACATTTGTATGTAGAAACAAAGACACTGCAGTAGATTTTGTGGTTTTCGTCACATTTTTAAGTACGTTGAAGTTAAATTTTGATATCTCAAACATGCATAAAAATAAAAAAAAATACACATCTTTAAACCTAACATATACATTTATCTCATATGTCTCATGTACACTTATACACATATACCCACATACACACACATATATATCTCTGTATGTGTATTTCTATATATGTCTGAGCCTGATCTTGATATGTGTGTGTAAGTGTGTATGAGCTTTATACATCTATGTATATTTGTTTAGGAGCATGTATGTGCAATCTGGTGTCCATGTCCTGATAATAACCCAAGTACCCACTCCAGAGTAATTTCTGAAACAATAAAATATTGGAAGATACATTCCCAGTCCGTTTATTTTTGCACTGACAAAAACACATTTTATGGTGTTTCAGTACAAAATAAATTTGATTTTATCTCCATCCATCACTTCACACAGTGCTATAGTTTAGTATTTATATTTAATTCTGTTACTTCTCTTTGATCTGTGAAAAATGTTCAAATGCCCTCATTTTGCTTCTGGCAAAATATAGTTTTAATCACAAACTGCAATGAGTAAAATGTTACAATACCTATACTAAGGTTTAGATCATCAAGACCTACTACACAAAATGAACAGGATGAAATAAGATAAATGGCAGAATCCTGGGGGAAAATATAAAGTATAAATACTCTTTGGATTATAAACTCCAAGTAGAACATTTTCCTCCCTTCATTTCCACTATAATCTCACAAAAGAACATAAGTCATCTTTTCTTTCTTCTCTCCTAGTGCAATCAGCAGGTTTTCATTGATTCCTTCATCCAGACTCCAAAACAAAAATAGACTTCTGGGTGTCTTATACAATATTTTCTCTAAATAGTTCAACTACTAAAAAGCAATTTTGCAGACTTTCTCTGTAATAAGGGTTTCACCTCTGGAAATTGGACACAGCTAGAAAACCTTTTAATGTTTCCTGTGGAGAATGCATATCTCTGCTGTCTGTGAATACACAAATGCTTAGCACTTACACTGAGCTTTCATCTTTGACATGCAATGAGAGCATTAACTAATTAATCTTCACATCCCCCTGAGAGATAAGTAAGCATTATCCCTGTGATGTTTGCTGTCTGCACACAATAAGGAGAGAAGAATGGAAATTGCCTGTGTTCATGTTCAAAATGAAAAAAAAAAAAAAAGAAAAAGTTGTAGAGTTGAAGAACAGAATTCTGCACTTTTCTAGAGTGCAGTTACCTGTTTTAAAAGACCTACTCCCTTTGTCTGGACTTTTATTTGGTTTTGGCCCATCACTGCACTTTTTTCCCATGTACACCTTCAAGACAAGCCCTGCAATTTAGGCATGTGGGTTTTTTTTTTAACTGAATGTGGCAGGAAAAAAGACTGCTCAGCAGTCCTTGGCAGTGGATTTTATCTGGGTACCAGATGCTAGAGCTGTGAACATCTCAGATGCTGTTTTTCCTCTTTTAGTATTAAAGCTTATGTTCTGTTAGATAGTACCTCCATTTTTCAGAAATTTCCTGGGGCTTAAATGCTTTCAGGTGCCTTCAATTCTTTCCACTAAATCATGGTGACAAACAAAATCTGCCCTTAGTGTCCAGCCTTGTTTGCTTTGAGACTGAGTAAGAGTAGCACTATTTATTGACAGCTCTTGTGTTACCTGTCCAGGCTTCAGTCCTTTGTCTTTGATTAAGGACACTTCCTGGTAATGGCATGTTTTTGACAACTTAACTGAGGTTAAAGTAAGTCACTGTCTTGTCATTTGGGGATTTGGCACAGCTATCACATTTAAAGTAAATTACCTTACCCTACCAACCACAGGGAACCATATAAACATAGAGCATCTCAAATTGGAAGGGATCCATGAGAATCATTGAGTCCAGCTACCTGAAAGGCTCCCTAAATGCTTTCATTGAGATACTACATGGTTGATATAGTCTATATGGTCATGCTAACCAAGAGCAGGGAAGGAGTATATTCCTGCTTACTCAATTTATTTGGGATTTAAGAGTCAGTTGGCAAGACAATTCCCAGCCTGAGTGGCAGAGTCTAGCAGAAAAGTAACTGGGGATAAGTCAGAGCCCTTAGCTAAAATTTTCAAGCTGTGTTTAACAACTGCATATATCTCAGCTGCCTACAGAGACAGAATTTCATCCAAGCTGCAGTCACTGGTTGTTGTAAATGTTACACAAGGATTTAAATACTACAGAAAAAAAGTTTAAAATTTTTTTAAGAAAAGTTTTACTATGCAATTTTAACCAAAGACTATGTGTTCCACTCCTCTCACAGAATTAGCCCTTGTTTCCTGACATAAGTGGCTATAGCAGAAAACCATCACTATATCCCGTAGTGTGTGTGTATATCCAGTGAAGCAATCTAGCTGGCAGCAATTTTTCACAGCCAAGCCATGTGTACTTGAAATTGAGATTACCCAAAGTTTTAAAGGAACGTAAGGAATTAATTTCCTTTATTGTCTAAGAAGTAAATGTGAAAAAAAATAATAAATTAATTTAGAGGTTGAACTTCAGACCCCTATGATCAAAAACCTTGACTCACAGCTTGTGTTTTTACTATGGTAAATATCATCAACCAGTCACTTTTTACAGTAAACTTTTAGGCTTGTTGTTGGACAGAGGACAACTCTAACAATAGTAGTAGATAAGTATCCAACCAAGCACTCAGATAAGGTGCTAGTGGAACTGTTTTCTCCTGTAGCTAGGTTTAACAGCACACCCCAGCACAAGCAAAGAGGCCCAAAGCTGTGCAAAGGTGTTATTTCAACAGACTTTGCTTTGTTGCTCCTAGTCATTTTCAGTCATTTCCAGCTGTATATTTAATAACAAGGAGACAGCAGACAGTAGCTTCCCTAAATTATTCATTTCAGCCCTGCAAAATATCTCTCAAGATTTCAGTGCTTCTGTTTTGTGGTGTTAATAATTCAGAGCTGCTGGAGAAGCAAAGCTTGCCAATTTAGTGCTTATCTTTTGTTTCCTCAAAAATATTACACTCCTCAGCCTTGTCCTGATAGCTCATATGATCCAAACCTCAGCTTTCTCACATTCTTACCAACAGAAGTTGGTGACATTTGACAGAGAGGAATTCTTGTGTTCACTTATACCCTTTTGGATTCAGCATCTAGAGTGTCCCCTTTTTTCTAAATATCTTGGAAAATAAATAAATACTACCCTCTGGTGTTTTCCATTTGTAAATATTGTTATGGTATCCACCTTTATGTTTATTTGCTTTCCTTCCTAAGTGTCAAACGAATTCACCTTTTGCTGAGGATCATTGATTTTTATTCAATCTTGAAATAGTTAGAAGAGCAAGGACATAAAACAGAAACATGAAATGCAGTCTACTGAACGTAAAGCATCTCAAATTTACAAAAAAAAACCCCGCCCCTACTAAATGCAATCATATTTCTAAACTGCTTTTAAATGTTGTTAAATATAAATATTATATTTATTCTGCAGTAATAATATGTTAATTCTGCCACATTTGAAACATGTGGGGCTTCCACTGGTCACAGATATTGAAGGAATATGCTTCATTACATGCTCATGTTCTCTGATTTGTTATGTGTAACGTATATTGGAGCCTAATGCACTATTAAAAAAGGAAAATCTCAGCTCCCTTAGCACCACCCTATATAAATGTTGCATGAACCACTGAAAACAGTCCTCTAAAGAGTGGTTAACTAAGGGTGATCAAACCTATGTCTCAAACCACAGCCTTGTAACTGTAAACAGAAAGAGTGGGGTTTGCACACACATACACATACTGGAGTGTAGCATTAGGCTTCATGTAATATTAAGGACTTTTTTTTTAATGTATGACATGTAGTAGCACCTCTGTGCAGAGATCCCTGAACTCAACAGCTGATAAAATCCAGTGGGAGCTGCTGATGCGTCTTTTTCCAACATCAGCAATGTGTACCTGATCTAAAAAACACCTTTCCAAAGGTGTATGAAGTCTCACTCCAAAGACTCTGAATGGAAACATCTCTGTTCTTCTGTAAACAGTTAGTTCCACTTTTATTTGCCATCATGAAAAGGAAGATTTTTTTTCATTTTTGATTGATGTCATTTTACCCTTCCAGCTTTTGAACTTCCCCTTTTCTGAACATAACTATCAAAAAAGATTTTTTTCCTCCTGACAGTTTCTTTTGTCATTGTAGATATTTAAAAGAATTAACATATTTAACAGAATTAATATGTGCCTTTGATTTTTGATCATCACACTGAGCGCACAGAGGGAGACAAATGAAATAAGAAATGTAAAATAAAGCTAATTAGAGCAGAGTCTTTCTTGCTTGAGGTAGCATTTGATCAACATGTCAAAAATTTATAATATCTTTTTCCCTGTAGGAAATCTGGACTTTATATTCCACTGATGTGAAGTTACCATTCTTTGTCTTGTGAAATACACAACCTGAGCTTTATTTACATCATCTCTAAGGCGAAACATCAAAAATTCAGATTCCTTAAAAAGTCTTGAGATTAATTTGGAGAACAATGAGAAAAACTTCCTTATGATAAAAAATTACCTTGTTTACATTTGCTTAGCTTTCAGTTTCCAGATCTTCCATGTCCATCTCTTGACTGTTTCCTGGCTTTGCCATGGTATTGTATTTGTAAATTCCATTGAAAATAGTAGTATTCTGAATCTGAATTCTCATATTATTTTAAAGAAAAAGTACATAATATCATAAGATGCAAGAAAGCTGTCAACATAAGGACATTTTCCAAGCTTTCTCATCAAGGCATGTGTTGAAGACAGCTGGATTCATAATGACTTCAATTTAAAAAAAGAAGAAAAAAAAAAGGAAATTGAATAAAAATACAGAACTTCCTTCCTCAAAACTAAATTATTTTTCCAAATTCTAATTTTAAAATTTTACATGCCTTAAATCATATGTAAAATTAGTTTAGACACATGCACAGATTCATAATTTTTCTCACAGATTTCTTACATGCACAAAGTCTTTTTCATATGGTATAGCTGAAGTACAAAATCGTTTGCAGTACTATCACAACTAGACATAAGCACCAGAAAGAGTCATGGGGAGTCATCAATTTTCCTCTCTCTTGATGTGTCTTGGTGACACTTTCAGGCTGCTAAATAAATTTTAGATAGATAAAATAAGATGGATGACACTCCGTGCAACTTCCCAAAAGGCAGCATGTTGGAAGAAGAGGTAGAGAAGGGCCTGATTTCCCCAGCACTTTCCCTCTCATCCTGTCAGCTCACATCCACACCAGTGACATGTTCTGTCTGGTAAACCCTTGCTGTAGAGCTGCATGCTTAGTTAGGTTTCATATAGAGTCACCTAGGGAGAATGCAAATTTTGACAAGATGAAGAAAAAAGACCTTTGGAGAAGTAAATTCAGTTCCAACCTTTCAGCTACAACTGTTCAGACAATCTCATTTCAGTAGTTTTCTCTCTGGGCTGTGCATCTGGTCTGATGCCTCTAATTCATACTTCCCATGCTGTCCCAGCTCTTCTTGGAGTCATGGAGAACTTTCCCAGCAAATTTCATCAGTGGGATTCTGCTGATATCAACAGGGCCGTGGCACCCTACATCTATGGGGGATTTGTTGTATGTAAGATATGTATGTATGTAAGGGATAATGTAAGATGAGCAACACACTGCAAAAGGCAAATTCACCTGTTACCTTCTTTCTCCTTTTAAATTTATCTATAACATCTGGTTATTTATTTGATGATGTACACAATTAACTGTGTTTTGAAGGCTTCAACAGTGCACAAAAGAAAGGGAGTTTCCACATTCACTCTGAATTTCTTTGCTGCCTTTGTGTTTTGCCTTTGCAGGAAAAAATGTTTAAGGCATATTTCCAAAGACAGTACAAGAAATTCCAAACCCTGAAGCTAATAGTTCTATGACAAAATCCCCAGGAGGTGTGGCAACTGTAGTCATTAATGTTTTTCTTAGTCATTGAGTTATTTGAAAATGGAACTGTTTCCTCCTGATTTTGCTACCGGAATATAGAAAAACAAGGTAGTTTAATTCCCTTCAAAGTTGGAAGACCAAATTCTGGGTGAAGTGTCCAGAACTAAAAATCATGGTGTGTATTCACAGAGGGATTTTGGCCGTGGCAATGACCTTACTTGTTCAGGATGCTCACGTGATTCAGAAGCACAAGGATTGACTTTTCCACAGTCTCAATTTCATTATTTTTCAGAACATACCAATGTCTAGCCATGGACATTTTCATAAAATCATTTTTACCACCTCTTTCCTTACAGATTTTCCAGATATGACACCAATATGTCACTTTCCTTTATGGAGATAAACTTTATGACAGATTTAGATTTCTGGATAAATTAACCAGAATATGCATTATAACTGCCTAATTTCCAGCAATTGTCCAAAGAGAGCAACTTCTTTGCTTTCTGCTCCAAATGAAACTCAAACTGTATCTCAAGAGTAGGCAAAAATACAGCCCCATATCCTTCCCAACACCAGAATCTAATATAAAAGAAAGTTTTACAGAGAAAGAAAAAGTTTTTTTTCCAGTCTGACAACCAAAATAAATATGATACAGGTTGTATTAAATTGCATAAATCCTGCAGCTGTAGTAAAATTAATGTAAATTTGTAACTTGTTAAATTTAATAAAATAAAACTGAGTGGCATGGTTATGAGACCAAAGGTAGGGAAATAAGGGAATTTTCTGAGTTTTTATTTTATTATCAGTTTTGGTGATGACTGAGAAGCAGACAAGCACCCTGGAGTTGACTGTTCAGTGCTGGCAAAGCTCCCACACTCAAAACATTGTGAGATCATACACAAGAATGAATTTTAAGCTACAGAAAAGTGAAGGTGGTGACAAGAAGGTTAATATAGAAGTAAGGGTGAAAACATAAGCCAAATTATGGTTGAAACAGGAAGTATTTCACAAGAATTGGAGCATAATTGTATAATAACATAATTAACCCGTGGAACTCCCCACCAAAGAGGAGAAATAGGATAAATTACATCCAAATAGTAATAGCTGGCATAATTTCACAGAAGAACAAACACATAGATTATAATCACAAATAGGTTGAAGCACTCAGTAGACACTAGATGGGATAATGAAGGAATTTCTCTCTTGTTATGGCAGAACATCTAGACATCTTAATAAGAGAAAGGCTATTGTAAAGAATTTGATGAAGAAATTAATTTGACCCTCCTAACAGAAAGATAAACTACTTGTAAACACTTGTGTGAATCACACTGAAATGACTGGACTTTGCAGAAAAATAGGCCAAATTGAAGCTAGCAATTTCTTTGTTGCAACCAAGCTGTACTGTGGATATAACGTTCACTAGAGTGAGGACTGTCCTTGCTGAGGTTGAAAATAAAAATAAAGACATGGCATTTTTATGAACAGTGACTTTAGGTTCTTTGTAAGACCTAGTTTTAGTTAATGGTGTGCTGTAAAATGAAGTTTCAGCCCTAATATGACTATTGCTATATAATAATGAGTGCTGAGATATGTAGAAAAAATTCATTTTAATCACTCCAAAGAATTGCATTCTAATAGATTGATAGAGGTACCTAGAAAACTTTTATGTAAAGTGGATTAAAGAGGACACACATTTTTATAGAATTTTTCCTCAATTTGGATAGTGACCTTTTCTGTCCTTACAAGTCCCTGCTAAACTAAACATTTCTTTTACCACTGCAGTATAACTTTGTATCTTATTTCGCCTTGGGGAAGCCTGGGAATTTATCTCTTTGGTATGGTTGATCCTGCCAGGAAAAGTAAGTGTTAATTGGGCACTATCTAATCTGCTGATCTAGAGCAGGATATTTTAGAAAAATACAAGTTGCAGCTTAAGTGCTCCAAAGAATTTACTGAAGTGTTTGATGTGAAAAATTATTTGAGAGTCTTTGCAAGAAGACATGTGAAGGGTAAGTAACAAAGTCCATGTTCTGCAGCACAGCCTGATGTCACATCACAGAAAATGGATGTTGTTGTGGCATAAGGGCAGTACTGTATTTCATAATTTTGAAAACAGCTCTTTGTCATAAAAGTGGCATGGTTAAAAAAAATTTTTTTAAAGTTAAAAAAAAGAAAGAAGACTAAGAAATAAATGGTTCCTATTTTAGAGCCTTAGCAGAAAAACTGGAACTTGAAGAATGTTGACTTCTCTGCCTCCCTATTTCATTCCATAACTGCTGGCAGCAGATTCCTGTGTGCACACAGCAAGTACAGCAGTACCAGCTTGTGTCTTTGGATGGCAGCAGCATCCTAAGGACATGATTCAACCCAAAATGCCCTAGTTTGTACCAATTTCACACTGCCTGGGTGCCACTGGCCTTGGCGCTGAGCTCGAGGCTGGTTGATAACAGTCCCAGCTGAAATTATGGTGGTGTTTGGGAGGCCTGGCAGGAACACTGGGATCTGGTTTCATGGGATTCAGGAGGACAAGGAATCGAGTTTTGTCCAGTTATCAGTCTGATTCCCAGAGCAAGAAAACAGTTCTGTGGTGATTTTTCTTCAAAAGTGAATATCACTTTTGTAGTGATCACCAGTATCAGGCCCAAAACAATCAAAATATTCTTACCACCTTCTGTTTTGCCTGGAGCATTAAATAGATGCTAATAATAAGATATTAAAAAGCAAGAAGATCAAACTACTACAAGCTATTGTTAAAGAAACAAAAGTTATTGCTGAAATGTTACTAAAAAGATGTTTTCAACAGTGCCTTTTTTTTCCCTTCCCTTGCTCAAATAATTATTTTTATAGCTTGTCTCCTTCACATCAAATTATCATATTCCTCCACTTCCACTTCACTTCTTACCTGGTGTGTTACAAGAGTAGAGGTTTAAAAGGTCTTCACAAAATTAGTTCTGACCTGAGTCTAACAGGAAAATAATGGTAAGCTTTTAACAGGCTTCAAGCATACCTTGAAGAAATTTGTCCCCTTGTATTTGAACCCCTAGGGTTTACAAGCTAGCTGCAGATCTGATAAAAAGCTCATTGTAAAATAAGGCTTAATAAAATAGGCTTATTCCAACACCAGGAAAATCTCAAACTTAAAACAAAGTTTCAAAGGTCTGCCTANTAAAAGGGATTATTTTATTCCTTTTAAGAACAAAATAGTAGACCTTGCTACCAATATCTCATCCACTATATTAATACAGATCAAAAACAAGAAGGTCAAGATCTGAGGCTTTAAATCTCCCAGCAAAACAGGCTAACAGCTCAAGGAAAAGTTCTCCCTCTGGCTCAGCCTAATGTCTTTTTGAAAACATGAAATTAGCAGTAAGAGGGAGACTATGAGGAAACAGAGACAAATTCCACTTTGAATGATGGTGAACTGTGATTAGGATGTTTTCTCCCACATGGAAATAAGGCTGGCTACAGAACTTGCTGGTTTTTTACTGTAAGACAACACTCATTTCCTCAACTTAGAGACAACTGCAAGGACAATAAATGCATTTAAACTTCAGATCACTGGTGTACAATAATTTCTCAGTTGCCATGGTAAGGAACAGATGACCTAAACAGATGAACAAGTGGTGTCAGGCAACAACTCTCAAGTGAAAAAATTGAAAATTGCTGAAAGGATGCTAAAGGCGTTATCAGGAATGTTTGTGTTCCAGTGTTAATCACTGAATCTTGAATGATTAAATAGGAACTAAGGATTCCTTTAACGACTTTTTAAACCAGATTTTGCAGAACACAGTTTTTTGCCTTTTGATCTTTCTTTTCAAGAGAACTGTGAGCCTACCCTTTTTAAAGTTGTTTGAATGCAATGTGTGTCCATAGCTTTTACAAACTTGAGCTGATCATTAAGCTGACATGTTAAGGTATATTAAGGTAGGATTCAGAGCTAGATTAGAGGGCAAAGATAGTCATCTTCTTGAGAGGCAGTCTTAGCTCCCAATGATTTAATGGAGATACTGTTAATGCGCACATAAATGTGTTGTAATTCCAAGGTTAATCTCATCCGCCAGAGCTTGATTGAGCAGCCACTGTGGAGAATTCCAGTGGGCTTTGAGAATAAAGTAACCCAGCAAATATTTGTGATTCTTTCAGAAGGAGGCAAGCAGGTTTTCTGTTATACATCTCACTTCTATTAGGTACACTGGACAATTTAATACCCTCTTAGATGTCCCCACAGCTTGGTAGACAGATGCCCCACTGCCTGTGGGATGTGAAGCATGAAGAAGGGAGGAAGAGTTCATTGGTCCTGGCCTTGTTGGGCTCCCAGTGTGCTGGCTGGGGACGACTCACAGTGGAACAACAAGAACCCACCATAAAGAAGATCTAATCCAAGGTATCAGGACCTGCTCTGCCACCACCTCTCTGTAAATCATGGATTCTTACAATCATTTAGGTTGGAAAAGACCTCTAAGATTGAGTCCAACTATTAACCCAGCACTGCCAAGCCCACCATCAAAC
>VXBC01007858.1:200242-212843 GCA_013399945.1 Ploceus nigricollis
TACTGAAGCAAAATTGTCTTTGCTTTAATTTGAGGTAGCAACTACTTCTCTCCACTAAGGCTATTCTAAAATCTAGAGTTTTATCTACAAAGCTGCTGTTTTAGTCAATCATGATCCATCTAGTTCATATGGTGTCTTCTCCCCCCCAGTCTTTATTGAACGGCGTGGTGGGGTTTTGCATCAGTTTGGTAGCTGAATGCCATTATTCTCTTCTGACAGACTAACTTTTTAACTCAGTGTGATCATAACTTTTATTATACAAACTTTGTCAGATGCATCAAGCATTTAGGCTTCCTGCACCCAAGGGAACCTTGAAGAATTTCTCAAAAGTAACATGCATTGCTTTGACTTGCTTATTTTCAATAAATCCTTGATGGATGCTGATCATTTCCTTATTCCTTCGTGGTTTTATATGTCACTGCTTATGTGCTCCATCATTTCTCTTAGAACTTAAATTACAGTGACTGACAATGCCCAGTTTACATATATAAGAAAAAATACATTCTTAAATAAATAGGGGTATTTGTATTTATATTTCCAGACATTCTCAGACTTAATGACAGATTAAATTTCTTTTAAAGACAGAAAGATTTCTTACATACTGTCTTAAATATATTTGCTTTGATTGAGTATTTTAACTTTTTCCGTCCCTTGGATATTATTCCATTGATGCTCAAGAAATATTAGTGTTTGCTACCTTTTAATCAAAAAACTGAGAGATTTTTTCATAGCATCACAGAAAAACAGAATCATTAATGTTGCAAAAGAACTCCAAGATCATCAAGTCCAACCTGTGACTGAATACCACTTGGTCAACCTGACCAAAGCACTGAGTGTCAGGTCCAGTTGTTTCTTTGACACCTCTAGGGATAGTGACTCCATCAGCTGCGTGGGCAGCCCCTTTCTAACATTTAGCAACCATTTCTGTGAAGAAATTCTCATGCTGTACAACCTGAACTTCCCCTGATGCAGCTTAAGGCCATTTCCTCTTGTCCTATTTCTAGCTGCCTGTGAGCAGACACCAGTCTCCACCGGGCTGTCCCCTCCTGTCAGGGAGTTGTGCAGAGCCAGAAGGTCCCCCCTGAGCCTCCTTTTCTCCAGGCTGAGTCCTCCCATCTCCTGCAGCCACTCCTTGTATTACTTGGTCTCTAGCTCCTTCCCCAGCTACAGCCCCTCAATGTCTTTCAAATAGTGAGGGCCTCAGAACTGAGCACAGAATTTGAGGTGAGGCCTCACCTGTGCCAACTACAGAGGCTCAATCACTGCCCTGGTCCTGCTGGGCACACTACTTTGATAATGAGTCAGGAAGTCATTGGCCTCTTGCCCACCTGGGCACCCTGGGCTCGTGTGTCCAGCTGCTGGCACCAGCACCCCCAGGGCCTTTCCCAAAGGGCCCTTTCCAGCCCCTCTGCCCCAGCCTGGAGCTGCAGGGGTTGATGAGACCCAAAGCAGGACCCAGCACTTGGCCTTGATGCTCCTCACACCATTGGCCTCAGCCCATGGATCCAGCCTGTCCAGACCCCTCTGCAGAGCCTTCCTGCCCTGCAGCAGATCCACACTCCCACCCAGCTTGGTGTCCTCCATGAATTTACCATGGGTAGACTCAATCCCCTCATCCAGATCCCCAGTAAAGATTTTAAACAGGGCTGGCCCCAGCACTGATCCCTGGGCACACCATGGTGGATGTGGCACCATCCCCACCACCCTCTGGGCCGGGCCATCAGCCAGCTCCTAGCCCAGAGAGGATGAACCTGTCCAGGCCCTGAGCCGCAGCTTTTCCAGGAGATGCTGTGGGAGACGGAGTCAAAGGCTTTGCTGGAGTGCAGGCAGACACAGCCACAGCCTGTCCCTCACCCACCAGGCAGGTCACCTGCCCATCACAGACCAGGCTGGTCAGGCAGGACCTGCTTTTTCTAAACGCATGTGAAACTTTTTGGTGAACATTTTTTTCAAGAATGACATAATGCATCCTGGCTCTCTTTATCTATCTGTAATTTCTTTCTCTCTCTGTTAGAAGACTTCTCCTTGGTATACTGTTTGTAACTCGATTCTTTTGCTTTCATGTTTTCATTTATCTCCACACAGTCATGAAAGACTTCCATATTTGTCTCAACTTTGTTTCAATTTTCTACATATTTTGTTTATTCTTATGGTTTATATTACTGATGACACAAATGCAGTTTCATTTTTTTAATTATTCCTCAAATTTCATAGTAATATCTGGGTAAACATTTATTATTCTTTACAAAAATTGCCTTGCTTTAACATATTTTTCCCATTTTCTCAACCTCTCCATAACCCTATTTACAAAGTTTAACAAAATCCTTCTTGAAGAAAAGAAAAAATTCAGTTTCCTCTTAATTGTCTTTTCTATTCTACCTCAGGTACAAATGTTTTAAATTTTCTATTACCACTAAGTATTTGGATGCTCTTGCCATTTACTCACAAAAGAAACTATGGATTGTTCACTCTTTCTAATCAAATGGTGCTCAGCAGGAGGACACCTGTGTTCCCTTTCTCCTTCATTCACTAGCAATAAACCTTCAGCAGTCTGCCACTCTCTGTAGATGAAGCTCAGGAAAAGACATCTGCTACCCACAGATAAAGCAATACCTTTAATGATGTGGTGGAAATAAGTGGGTCTGGAGGGTCTGCTCTCTTAAAGATGGGCATGACAAAAAGTTTATGAACATTTCAATCTATGTCCTGGTGTGATGGATCAGAAAGATAAAATAAGAAAACTCCTGTTGCATAAGACAAAATAATAAGGAAATCCTCAACCTCTCTTTTGCTGGACAGGTCAGTTCCTGTCACTTTTATCCTCAGTTCACTTACTTGCAATGCTGTGCAGATTTGCTATGAATTTGAGTTTTTCTATACAATGTATTTTTCTGCAGACACTGATCCTTCTCACTCATGGATCATCTTTAGCCCACATATTCTAGAAGATGATCCCAATGTGAAGAGTTTCTGTCTGCCCAATCTCAGCTGGTCTTAGGAAAGACCTTTTTTTCTCCTTTTAAAGAGATTTATTCAACTACAGGATGCACCAGTGAAGGATAAGACAAACATTCACAGGCCTTCTAGCAAAAGAGGACAATGTCAAATGTCAAGGCTGAACAATGACACGTTGATTTTAGTGGCTGGGATTTTAGTGACAACAGAAGTTAAACTCCTGACTCTATTAGTCACTCTTCTAGAGATCCATTGTCACTTTTGAGCTGTGTAATGCCATTTTTAATATTGTCAGCCAGTCACAGAAATGTTGATTTGATGGGATCCCTCCTGATGTCATCCCAACCTCCCACCTGAATAAGGACTATCATTCAACAAGTTCTCTGGGAAACATATTTCAGTGACACACTTCCTACTTCTAGTCAGGAAAGTTTTCCACATGTTCAGTTTGAGCTTACTAAACCACACTTCAGTGCTGTTTGGTGTTGTTTTACCATCTTTCCTATAAGAGGAGAGTTTGGCTCCACTGTCTCTGTAACTGCTTCTCGGCTGTCTGCAGGTTCCTGTACATGTTGGTTGTGACTCTGGAATGGATATCTTTTCTCTCTTTCATTGATACTGAATCCTTAAGGGCAACCAGGACAATACTGTGATCTTGATCTCAAATTCCTGCCTCCTTAAGGCTGGAATATTATCACTGGAGTATTCTTGGACCAGCTACCTCTGTGTAGTGTGCTTAATTCCTTTACTGATGTCACTCAGGAGAGTCTGGACCAGGCCACTCTGTGTTGCAGGAAACAGTAAGAGGGTATAGCCATGTATGTAAGACAGGTATTTACCTTGTTTTCATGGCAGACTAAAGATTGTGATTCATTCTATTTACTAGCATATAGTCAAAAATGCCTGCTGAATCATCTTTGCTGAATACGCAGGCGGTTGGGAATTTGACATGCATTAAACCACCTTGAATGAAAAAAAATGTTGCTGCCAGGCCAAATTCTCACAATTCACATTTTTGTAATCTGGGCATATTCTGAACAAGATGCTCCTGTGAATCTACTGGTATTTAAAGCAAATCAGCCTTAAAGCTTCATCAAAAACTCTGGAGGCATTAACTGCTACTACTCTTTGGAATGTACATGCAGCAAATATTTGAGACATTTACTGTGTTTGCCTGGGCAGACACACTAAAAATAGCTAGGTATCTTCCAGTAAAATTCCTAAATATACACTAAGTGATAAAATTAATAACTGAACTATATGTATTGGTGATTTGTCGTCACCCTTTTTCTTTATGGATGCAAGACAACGCAAAAGTTAAGTCCAGAGAAGGTGAATAAACCTGAAGTTTCTAGAGGGTAAATCCTATGAGGAGCAGCAGAGGGAGCTGGAGTTGTTCAATCTGGAGAAAAGGAGGCTCAGGGAGGACCTTCTGGCTCTTCACAACTCCCTGAAAAACGGTGCAGCCAGGGGAGGTTGGGCTCTGCTCCCCGGGAAAAAGGGACAGGATAAGAGGACATAAACTCATTACACCACGGGAGATTCTGGTTGAACACCATGAGGAATTCCTTCACAGAAAAGGTTAATAAACACAGGAAGCTGCCCAGGGAGGTGGTAGAGTCCCCTCATCCCTGAAAGTTTCTACGGAGTGGTTGGATGAGCCACTCAGTGCTCTGGTGTGGGGGACAAGATGGGGATTAGTCACAGGTTGGACTCAATGATCTTGAAGATCTTTTCCAACCTTAATGATTCTGTGATTCTGTGAAAAGTACAACTTAGCCACCATTAATTATCAAGTCACAAAATAACAGTGTGATGTTCATTTTATATGTGTACATCAAAAACTCTTACAACATTATTATCAGAAAGTCTAATTATTCGTAAAACAGACATACCTTTATGGTGAAATAATGAGCCCTTTTACAGGCAAAATTATAATCTCTGTTAGCATTCATATCACTGAAATATGACAATGACTAAACATTTCAGAGAAAATAGACTTTTATTTTCTCTTCTCCACAAAATCATGTTCCTATTAATTTAACAAGGACAAAATTCAAAGACAATGATAATATTGCTGATATAGTCATAAAGTAATTGATGCAGACACACACAATTGGGCAAGATAATACAGAATGAAGAGAACAATTTGCTTATTATTTTCTGCATCAACTATAAGCACTGAGAAAAATAAATGAAGAGATACCATCCATTAAACCTCCTGTCTTCACAGTGCATGGTTCATAAAATCACCTGTTTCAACGTGAAAGCATTTTTCTTACTTTTAGAGATGATAAGACAAAACAAACCAAAAAACTAAAATGGTAAGCTATATAAGGAATGAGATTAAAAAATGCCAAACCGAACCTGAAATTTAAATACAGTAATTGTGTAAACTGATGGTATATCAGTGGGGGAAAATACATGTTAAATTCCAAAATCTGTATGGAATATAAACATCTGCAAGGTCTGTATATGCCATTAGGACATTTTTAATGGGAAAGGAACCATGATGTATAATATTAGAAAAGTTAGTATTACACATTACACTAGAGTGTTGAATTTTTCCTTTAAAAAACCAAGAATTTACCAAAATGCTGATCTTTAAACCTAATTCAAAACTGGTCTGTCAATGTTTTCAAGGTTGTGTTTATCATCTTCAAACCACTTGGTTCCACTGGAGATGAACCTAAGGGATTTTATTGGTGCAGTAGAGAAGTACATTTGCAATTGCAATCAGTTTACAAGGGCCACCTTCAGAGAACTGAATAGTTTTAGAGGAGCACCAGGTTTGCTCCAGCAGGAGCATTTTTCTCTCTTTAGGAAGCCTCGGTGTGTGGCTAAAACCGAAATAAATACCTAGGAATATGAGCTTGGTTCTTACCTCAGTCATTTCTTTATACACCTAGCAAAATTGAGCTGCCAAACATCTTTTAGGGAAAAGTATGTGTAAAATAGAGTAACAATTTTCTCAGTAGGAAATGTGAGGACATTTTTTTTTATTTGCAAGCTAATTAAAAAGTGTTTCAATGAGTTAATTATTGAAATAAAACTATCGTGTTAAATGGAATGCTAAACTAATTTTTTATTTATTCTTAATCAGTTTTCCAGTGTTATACATAGAAATACTAAATTAATGAAATTTTATTTGCTTTTTTAACAAATTCATTAAATAAATAAAGGAGAAGAGGAGAATGAGTTAACCTCAATAGACCTGGAGATTATGAAAAGACATGCAGAAATCAAATAGCTCAAGTTAATTTTTATATTAATACTGTTAAATTGGCAGCAACTCATGTTCAGTTCTGTCATTTAATTTAAAAGCAATTTATTTTGCTAACCTCTTTCTAATTTGAAAGAGAAACAAATAAATACCTAGTTCTGCCAAATGAATTTAAGAGGTTGAATTAATACAATTTCATTTGTTTCTAGAGTCATTGAAGCATAAACTTGTTTGGGTTGGAAGGGACCTCAAAGACCATCTCATTTCAACCCCATCTGCCATGGGCAGGGTCACCTTCTACTATCCCTGGTTGTTCAGAGTCCCATCCAAACTGGCTTTGAACACTTCCAGAGATGGGGCAGCCACAGCTGCTCTAGGCAACCTGTGCCAGCGCCCCACCATCCTCACCCCAGATTACACCTGGGTTACATTGGAGCAGAGTTCTTGTATAAAGGAGCTCTTTTTGTGGGTTTGTGGTAGTGTGGGTTGCAGGTTGCAATAGTTTCTAGGGCTTACTACCAATCTACACCACCACCACCCCCCTTCCTTATTTCCAACAGAATGTGAATGAACTTCTTTTCAGACAACAGCACCAATCCTAGCAGTAAGCAAATACCTTACAAAAAATGCCCCAATTCCATCAAACAGTGTAACACAAACTGACCACATTTAATATTTAGCTGATAAATACAGCATCTGAAGTAGAGATATAGTGCTTGAAGCACTCCAGTTGATTTTGAGGTACAGCACAGCTTCAGAATGTTTCCATTTTTCTATATTTTCTAACAACTGTGATTTTTATTATAGGTAAGTGGACCTAACACTCATGAAATGTGTCAGATTTATAGTACTGGAAATGAGAAGCTTTCAGTTTAATGCAGGGAAGAGCTGCAGTGAGGGAAGAGGCAGAATGAACATTTTGATCCCTGAGGGATATGTCTCTGCTTCTTACTTTTGTCTCTGGAAGGAGCAGCTCAGCACTGGGGCAGCCTCCCCTCTTCTGCTTCAGTGACCACAGCAGACTGAATTCCGTTAGATTCTACAACTATGAGAAGAACAGCTGTGTGCGCTCAGTTTATGGTCTCTCCTTAAATACTTTTAAAGCTAAAAAATGCATGAAATTGCGTATATTTGCTGAAATTTGTCCAGACTCTTTTCATAACACTGCTGGTTTACAGCACTACTTGTGTGTCCTAGCACACCAAGGCTACTGACCAAATCAATATAGTGACACTGAGTCCTTCCCATGAAAACTTGTCTCCACTTATATTCACCTCTCATAAAAGTTTCAAAGACAGAAAAGTATTTATGAAGTATCCATGGGAGAGAAATATAAAGTAAGAAGAGGAAACAGAAAGTACATCATCAGAAGTCTCATAACCTATTTTTAGTTCATTCTTCACTCACCCTCTTAAATTATCATCTTTGTCTGAGGATACAATCATTCTAGGCTAAACTCAGAGGTGACATTTAAGGATTTTAAGCTTATACAAACTCTTATGCAGAGCATAGCCAATACTGGAAAAGGTAGCAGCAGTGTGACTCATAATAAAATTTATTTTCAATATCTCATGATATTGGTAAGTGTCTGAGTCAGAATGTACAAACTTTAGTCAGTTAATATTAGGCTGATAACCCAAAAGGTGATACAAGTAATGCCACCTTTCCAATTTATTCAGATTGTTGGTTCAGTTTGTCCCAAAAATTATAACCAGTTAGATCATCTCTGGAAGATTAAATGTGGTTATGAGAAACAGAACTGTGTCATGAAATCAGCATAGATATAAAAGTTGGAAACTTCCTCTTTTAATAAGAATCTTAAAAATCTCTCCACTAACAATCTCACTTTTCTTGTTT
Organism: Ploceus nigricollis; assembly: GCA_013399945.1. NCBI lineage: Eukaryota > Metazoa > Chordata > Aves > Passeriformes > Ploceidae > Ploceus > Ploceus nigricollis. The sequence continues at coordinate 208,278 of VXBC01007858.1, forward strand.
CATGTATTTCTGAAACATCCATAGAGGCTAGAATTAGATAGGCTAATGACTGTGTTGGGAGCTTAAGATTCATAAAATCATGGAATGGCCTTGGGTGGAACTCAAAGATTATACAGTTCCAAGTCCCCTGCTGTAGTCAGGGACACCTTCCACTATCCCAGGTTGCTCAGACCCCCGTCCAGTCTGGCCNTCTACCAGCTTTTGCCACACCATGCTGTAAATGTCCTAATGCCAATCATCTAAAACTACCCCTTGTGAGTCCCACTACAATGCATCTTTCATAGTTCTGTTTCTTCAAAATATCTAGTCTTAGTTGCAAGGCCATCCTTCGAAACCTGTTTCTAGCTCCATTTCTCTCTCAACAATATCTGTCCTATTCCATGGCATTTCTAAGTCAGCATTTCGTAAGTCAAAGTTTGCACACAGATGCACACTGTGTGGGCCTTCTGTCAGGCTTTGAGAATTCTCTACAAATTCATTTCCCACATAAATATATTTGAAAATTAAAGAGAGCTCAATTACTGTTGAAAGGGAAAACAGAACAGTTTATGTCGTCTCCTGGCTCAGTGATCTCGGACATCTTTCCCAACACACACAGTTCCATGATTGTATGAAATATAGCCAAATGGAGCCCTGGAGCCATCAGAGTCCATGGACTCCATTCAAGGGTGGAGTGCCAGGAAGCATCAGTGTTTCTGGTGTTGGACAACCAAGCCTCCCCTCTCTCATCCTCAAAACATTCACTGGAAAGACCCCCATCAAAATTAACAAGACCTGTGGAACTGTAGGGTGGTTACTCCCCTTGAGTAACCTTGAACTGACTTCTGTTCTCCTTTCGGCCTCATTGAGCAGTGACACGCCCTGTCTGAAAGCACAGATAGATGTTCTCTTGAAGATGGAGCTCTTGGGAATGTCTTGCTGGAAGAGAAACTTTCTGTGGTGCCACGTGCACTGCAGGGCAAGCAGCATGGGAATCAGTTATGAGGGCTGCAAATCAGCTGCATTCTTTAGCAAACATCCAAGCTTTATTTCCAGAAGGTATTATATTGTCTCCCAGATTACACAGTTATACCAGTAAATAAGACACCAACAAAAACCCTCTTCTTTATTTATCTGTCTGTGGAGCAAGCATAGCAGACAGAAGAGATGGAGAGAGAATTCTGTTTAAAAAAAAAAATCAATATACAGTAATTGAATTTAAATAACTAAAACCACTCTATTGTGATTAGTTCACATATTTGTGTGTTTTAATCTGTGTACTGCAGTATTCATTTTGTTTCTTTGCTGGTAATTTTCCCCCTCAGGTACTTAAATTATACCTGAATCTTTCTGTACTAGAGCCTCAAAGCATAAATATAAGATCACACCACCTCTGTTGCTCAGGGAAGTATAAGTCATATCAATTTTGTCAGAAGGTAAGAAAAAGCAAAGCCTTCATAGGAATTGTCCAAGGACTTCAAGCAAATTAACTAAACCCTTATTAAATAATAATTGTTACTTGTCACAACAACAACTTCTTACTCTGAAGCATAAGTATTCTGAAGTAGAAGTTACCTAATCATGGTGCCAGTAGAATTCTGCCACCTTCAAGATGTAAAAAATTTTCAATACATATCAGGAGTAATTGCACTAGACTGCAGCATCCTATAAATGTGTGAAGGTATAGTTACATATAATAGATAATTTATTTTAAATCCTTACCTATTTTTTATGGATATAAAAATTAAAAGTTTAAAAAAATAATTAAAAATTTGGACAAGCTCTGTGAAGGATCTAAGCTGTTTGTTTTGGAACTAAACAACAATAATCTCATTGTAGAAGTTAACCTTCTAATTCTCACCACAATGCCTGTTTCTAACAATTCAAGTCAAGTCATTTTTGATACTTCATTTTCTGTTTAAATTATATGTCATGCTTAAAATGAGATCTGAAAGGAAGGTGACAGAGAAGAGCCTTTAAGTAGCCATATGAGAATACACATGTACTAAGCTGCAAATAGAGGTACAAGATGGTCCAGGCTGGAGCCCAGGAACATGTAGGAATCTGGGGATCAGAGCAGACCAGGTTTCTGATATCACTAAGCAGACCTCTTTCTATACAGGCTGTTTGTATTCCTTACAGTGCAGCTATGGTTGAAACAGGATTGATCAAAACAGATATCAGACTTGTTAGGAGCAGACAAACAGAAGCACAGCTCTGTGGTAACAGATGGATATCTTTCCTGTATGTATGAGGGAATGGCTGGAGCTGAGTCAGAGGAGGGCGAGTTCGGATATCAGGGAAAGGCTCTTCCCCCAGAGGGTGGTGGCACTGCCCAGGCTCCCCAGGGAATGGGCACAGCCCCGAGGCTGCCAGAGCTCCAGGAGTGTTTGAACAATGCTCTCAGGGATCCACAGAGTGGGATTGTTGAGGTGTCTCTGCAGGGCCAGGAGTTGGACTCGGTGATCTCTGTGGGTCACTTCCAGCTCAGGGTATTCTGTGATTCTGTGAAATACAAAATGGTGATGCATAGTCACAGAATGCATCTTTTAATGGTGACTCCTTCCTGGTTGACCAGGTAGGTAAAAGACAACAAAAGCATATCCTTAGTTTTTCTTTTCAGGTCAGCCTTTTTTATTTTGGTTATTTACCATTCCATACTCATTGCAGTGGTTTTCTGTACAGTGATCCTGGAATGATGCAACTGTACAAAGACGTGTCATGGAGTGCTAAAACCCATTATTTAAATCACTGTCCCTGTAAGACCAACTTCCAAATGCAGCTATGAAGCAACCACTCCAACCACTGGAGCAGCAGGAGACACAATCTCAGAAGTGTTTTTAGCATTTCCTCTTAGGGCACTAAGGGATCTTGCTGTTCCAAGGGCCTGAGCATCATCTTTGTGTGCACCATGTGTCACAGGTCAATAAAGGTTACCTGTTTGCCAAACCCCATGCAGAGACAAATAGACCAGATATGCAGCTGACACCATTCTCTGTAGCTCTTTCAATAAAAGACATTTCAGAAAAGTCACACCTCTTTTAAGCTGAAGTTTAATCTGATTATAGACTCTATAGAATGTACCCCCATTGTTATCTAAATACATCCCCCACTGGAGATCAGAACAAAGTTTATTCACAACCTCTTTTGAGCTTCAGAGGCTATAATTTTAACTAATACTAAACACAAGGGTGATTTTTATCTCCCACATTCATTTAATTAAACATGGTTCATAAACTGCCATCATTAATACTAAATCACCATGAAAAATCTCTGTAACATTAAATTAACCTTTGATTCTACATTTTTCCCTTTATGTCATATTTGATAAAACTTGCAAGGGGATTTCTGGATATTATTTAACTAGAGACAAACAACTGTGCAAAGTACAACAGGAAGTACAATTTCTTGCTGTATGAGTCAGAAAATAAAACTACAAATAAAATGCAGCTGCAGGCAGGAAGACGATTGTAAGATGTGTATTGAGCTTCTTATAGCATGCTATTTTGTGATGCTTAAATAATGGAATGCTATGACAAATTCTAGTTCAAATCAAGTAAACCCCTCAATGTTTAACTATGGATCATTTCATCTGACTTTCTGTTTATCTCTGACCTATTCATTCTATGTCAACCATGTTGTCCTTCATCATTGATTGCAAATGATCACTGATCATTGTTACCCTTCAAGATGGAAATTTGTCTCCGTTTTAGAATGAAATTCATCCTCTTTTTTCTCTAGTCAATATTTCTTGTTATGATTCTGACAAAGCAGAAAAAATACCTGTCATGCACCATTGTCTCTGGACAGACTTACAAATTGCAGATGTCACAATCAACCTTATTTTAATAAAGCAAGTCACCTAGACTCTTACAATTTCCTGTCTTAAGGTATATTTGGTAGCTGCCAAAGCAGTTTGTTCCTTATTTGTCTGATCACCAGTTTGTAAGTTCCTCTGTAAGGCACAAGCACATGAGCTCCATACAATATTCCATTTCCTTTTCCAATACTGCCACACCCAATCCTAAAAATTCCACTTATCTACTTACTGCTCACCTTCATTGTTGTCAGAATTTTTTTGCCACAAGCCAGCAAATAAAATGAGAGATGGAATTTTCCTTTTGTCTGTTCCTCTTAGTACCTGATGCAAGTGCAGTATCTCGTAGATAACTGGCCCTTATCATAGAATCACAGAACCATAGAATTATAGAATTTTTAGGTTAGAGAAGAAATTTAAGGTCATATAGTCCATTAAACCAGCACTGAGAAGTCCATCTCTAAATCACACCCCTAGGTATCAGACTTACTTGTCTTTTAAATATTTTCTTGTATGGTGACTCCATCACAGCTCTGGGCAGCCAGTTTCAATTCCTGGATGCCGCACAGATAAAAAAATTTTCTCTATTATCCACACCTACCGCTTCCCTCGCACTATTTGAGGCCATTTCCCCTCATTCTATCCTTTGACATCTGGAAGAAGGAATCCACACCCACACACCCACCTCACTGCAACCTCTGTCAGGGAGTTGTGGAGAGCAAGAAGGACTTCCCTCTTCGTGTGTCATTCCATCTTTTCTAGGAGTTGTT
>VXBC01007858.1:212876-226553 GCA_013399945.1 Ploceus nigricollis
TCTGTAGCAATTCCTTTTCAAACGGTGAACATGAAATAGGTATATTGATTATTAGTGTATCCAGAGATTATTTTTCATTAGCAAACACTTAAAAGTTTTTCATTAGCAAATTCTGAACACATTTAATATGAAATTTGTAGATACTTGTAATTTTTTTTTTAAATCACCTCCTCATCTGATGCAAGTCAAATGCCACACTAAAATGTGCATGTATTACGTACAAGGAGCTACCTTTATTGACCAAATTTGTAGTCTTATCAAATAATGAAATCTAAACTATTTGACAAAACCTATTTTCCATAAAACCACATTGACTGACATGAATTACAATCCCTCTCTGTGATTCCTATTAATGGAAAATCATATTGACTTTTTCATTATGTTGTCTGAGTTTGATGCCTGGGTAACTGGCCTATAATAACAGGGACTATTTGGCTCATCCTTTTCAAATATCGTCTTTTTTGAATACCACAGGAACACATTTTCAGAAATCCAGGTTAACTTAAAACTATTTTTTTTTCTGAAGAGTGACTATTTATTTATTTGTTTTTTATTTTAATGGTCCACTCAAATGTTCCTGGATGCAACTCATCTTACTGTGCAGAGTTTATATGTTTTTATTTTGGACAGATTATGAACCTGGTAATCAGCTTTTCATTACACAGAAATGTCATTCTCTTCAGTGATGATGCTGAGAAAAGAATTTGGTCATTTATTTTTATTTTTTATTTTTATTTCATAGTTTTGAGTTCCGTATCCACCATAACTAAAACAGGATGGCTCTGTAAATAAGCATTAACATTTTTCTTTATAGGGAAGTTCACATATCCTAAATGTCATTTTAAGTAATATTTTTCTTTCTACACCTTTTCTTGACATCAATTTCATATGCAACCCTTCCATTTATGTTTGTGTGCATGTCCATTCAATGCTAAATACAATAATAATGACAAAATTTTGGTTGTTAGGTGGAACATTCTGAATTCTGGATATTCTTGCCAAGTGGTGCAAATGATAAACTGGGAACTGATATTTTTGTGATCATCTTGGGGCCACTATTTTTAATTTCGTCATTGGTCTTCAAGAGGAGAAAAACTTTTCATAGGATGAATCAGGAAATAGAAGTAAACATCCTGATGAAATTAGCCAGAGCAAGGACATGCCATATGACTTGCAACTGTGCTGCCCATTTCTCTATAATTTTATTCAGGGAACTTGTTTAAATTGCGATGAGGAAATACAGATGTAAAACTTCTACACATTAGATCTCATCTAAACTCAGTGCAAATGCACAGTTCATCCCTGAAAGCTCTCATAATTCTCTCCTTTTCTTGAAAGAATAATTTATCTCATGTTTGTTAAAGGGAAACACTGCATAAGTATGCAGTTACTATAACAACAGCTGCATCATAATTTCATAGCCTGATTCACCCTAGCAAGGTGCTTAATAGCCATCTTTTGTTACAGTAGACTGTAGATTATGACTGAATTTTCAGATGCCTGGAATGTGTGTATTCCCAGACCATGCATGGGGCTATGCAAGGACACTGTACCTGCATCTGAAAGGAAGCAAGTTTGAGACTTTTTCTCCACTCTTCCTCATTGCTTCCTGGAAAGAGAGCTTCCTGCCTCACCATCTGCCCCTTTCCATTCCATGAATCCCTTACCATGTCAGAATCCATTGACAAAGTCGTGTTCACCACTGTGTTTGATGGCTGGTTTGTCACACTCAAACACCATTTGCTTTATTTTCTTGCATGGACCACTCACAACACCCCTGTGCTTCCTCCTTACCTACACAGCTGGACTGTAGGGCTTTGTTCTTCCCAGACAATTCTGACCACACCTTTGTACTTCCCAGTCTGTTATTTCCATGTTGCTGCTATCTCCACTTCCCCCTCTCAGACTTGCTTTCTCCTGGACCTGTTTTTCCATCACCCTGACTCTTGGCAGTCTGTGCAAGAGAAAGGACCGCTGTCTGCTGCAGAGTTATTCTGGCAAGGAGAAGGCTTTAACCAAAGGAGGCTGTCAATATTCACCACAAAATATCCCACCTCAGGCACTTGCATTTTAAGGAGCAGCAACTCTAGTCTTTCTTTTCCTGTGTCACCCTGTCCTAGATGCATCCCAGCTGTATGGGACAGCAGACCAGGCTCAGCATCTGCATCTGGTACATGGAGTGGGTCCACAGGCAGGAGAGCCAAGGCCTTGAGACAAGGGTTCTTGTGAGGCAACATAAGGTGGGAATGAGAGATCAGCCTCGGAACACTTATTTCATGTATTTCAACATGGTTTCATCTTGTCTACCCAGACAGATATTTTTGGAAGCTCTCATTTTTGAAGATTCAAGTTAAGCTGCTGAGTTATATGAATATAGGAGGGAAAAGTTTAGTCTTATTATTTCAAAATGATCTTAGGTCAGCAGGGTAATAGATACAGTAACTGAGGTACTGTAGGGAGCAGTGTTGATCACTCTTGATCCAAGCATGCTGAGCAGGGAAAAAAAATGTGGTCCAGAAAGCCCTGCCAAATTCTGTTTTCACTCAATCTGTCATGAACACCCAAATGCCATTCCCAGGGCCCAACCTTGTTTCTCATTTCCCTGTATTTATCCTCCCTCCCCACACTATGATGCTCCTTCCCCTCTGACACAGAGTTTGTCACTTCACAGTCCACCCTCTCATTTTCTGCTTTTCAGTCTCCCACCCCTCTCTCAGAAATTATATACATCTATTTCTCTGTTTTAACACTCCAGTTGTCCTGATTTCTGATTTCTGGTATGATCAGAGTACAGTTCCCCAAAAGAGGAATTCCCTTCCTCTGACAGAAGTGAATTGTATCATGTCACAACCAAGTGGCACAGCCTTGTGGTGTCACAAGAGCCAGTGGTGACCTGGCTTCAGCCATGCACTGAGAGCCAAGGTGTAACACACAAACCTTCTCCTGACTAGCTTGAAAAGAAACTCACATTCTCAGAAAGTCTTTGCCTACATACTCTTTGTTTGCAAACCAAATCGATATTTTTAGTTTCACTTCCCCCAAAGGATATGAAATATACACATAACAGTAATAGTCAACAGTAATAATGAGGATAACCACTTGAAGTATGAATCATGGGCAGTATAAGGATTTGAACTGTGAATCAGATCTGGGCAAGGAGAAGTAGCTTGTCAACTTTTTTAAACACTCGTTCAAGGGGAGGATAAAATCTTGGGATTTGGAGTATTGTCCATACTCATTTCCCCTTTCTACCAAAACTCAAACAAGCATTTTGATTTTGATGTTTTTGATAGAAAATTGTTCTGAGTTTCCACTGCAGTTATAGGTGGAAGCTATATTTACCTAAGATCACTAGTCATGTTGCAACCACAAATATTGAGGGCAGGAATTATTTCAGCACAGGACAAAAAAAGAAAAATTACCTGTTATTTTTAAAAATTCTGAAGTTGTTACATTATGGATTAGATCACAAACCAAATCGCACATGGTATTCAAATGCGGTAGAGTGTTTGCAATCAGCATAGTAAACTTCCCCCTAATCACTGATTTCAGACTGCTATAAATGATTAATTGTTCAACTCTTACTGGAACTGTAGTATCTTACGTATAAATATGTAAGGTTTCTCAGCTGTGTCAGTTGGCAGTTCTGTTTAAGGATAAGGCTGAGTTGAGAAATGGGTAAGATTCTTCCCCACAATCCCTTCTGCTGCCATTGGCCCTTTTTTTGGTGTCCTTGCTCATTAACTTTGTCAATACTAGAGGAAAAAAAAAGAGCAAAGAATTTTATGAAGGGACACTGTTAGCCATTTATGTGGCTAAACTCCTTACCCAGTCATCCTATCCCCAAAAAGAAACTAATCATTCAGGATAACTTCTGGGAAAAATCCGTATCCCCTTTTGTTTTGTAAACTGCTTGAGCACTGGCAGTAAAAGTACAAATAGGCACAGATTAAAACCGTGCTGGTGTGGTGGCAATTTTTATTTTACATCCCTGAAGCATTAACACAGGGATTTCCACATGTAGATCCATGGGTAAAGAACCATTAATTCGGAAAAAAATGGCATTAATGTGATTTTGCTGGAAACATTAGCAGTTTTTTCATCTGTCAGTCAAGTCCCAGTCAGGGTCATTGACCTTACTTGGAATCAGGGGGCTCCATCGTTTCTAAAGTTGCTTAGCATTTTCAAGTGATGTTAATTAGACATGGGTGAGCCCCTCATCCCCATTTTCCCCACTCTTAACAGTATTAATCCTGAGATTTACATATTTAAATGCCCTTTATCTTATGTAGAGTACTTTTTTCTCTCCCTGTTTAATTTGAGCATCCTTAAAAGATAATTTGAAAAATTTCTTAAGTACCTTGAGGGTTGGGGAGAGTTCATGTTTTCCTGTTTTCCTAAGCACATGAACTGCATCAAATCCCATAGTTTTAGTTACTTACCCATTTTTCTTAGCCTGCTTTTACATTTCCATATCCTTTCATATTGCCATGATTTTACAATAGGCAATTATTTTATTTGCTTTGCATGCGTATTAACCTTCAGGCAGCAGCTTTGCATGTAATAAATGATTCTGTCAGAGAGAGACTTGGGAAAAAAATGAGTTTTCTGATAATATCCATTTCATCTAAAAAAGAATTACACAGTAAACAGACATTTATTCCATATCTAACTGCCTATTCATACAGTTCAGCAGACTGTCAGATTAATTGTAATGGTACCTTCTGGTGACTGAATAATACAGCAGTGCGTGCCCTCTCAGTGTTTCTTGCCTATTTTTGTTTAAGTGGCTGTAAGAGGTGTGTCTACGTTCAGGTTTTGGAAGTGTGGGGTTGCAGGATGGACCTCTGTTAGAAAAAGTTAAGATTTCTCCCTACCTAAATCTCTTTTAATTGGCAATAAAGTATGAAGCAATAGGGGCTTTCTTAGGACCTAAAAATTATCAATATCTTTTCCCCAAGCAGAGTCTGTTCTGTCAGTGATGGTAAGTGATAAGCAGTCACTCTGCCTTTATAAGAAGATGTTTTGCCAATGAGTCTGGGTGTAGTTGTGCAAAGTCTGGTTTGGCTTTGAGGGGCATTGTCAGAAGGAATCACCTCTCTTGTAACTTAGTGATTTTCACATAGCTGGACTGGCCAACTTTATTCAATCTGGAAAAGGGACACAGCCTCCTCAACTTTTTGCCCTCTAACACAGTGAGCAGCTGGGTGAGCAGTGGTGTAAAGGCACAGCTCTTGAAAACACAGTGATCTCTTTTCCTTGATACAGAGATGTGAATTCAGTTAGTTCAGTTTAAAGTTAAATACCTCCAGGCCAGACCTACATTTCCTAATTATTTAAGTGAAGAAGCAAACAGAGAAGTACCTTGTTTAAAGATACATATAGCTGTAAACACTGTGAACGCACTTGAATAATGCAAATAGATTTTACTTGTGATGCTTTTTAAGTGCCAGAGAATTTACCTTATAATTTTTACATAGAAGAGAAACCTTGCTCTGTCATTAAATGATTTAAAAGCAAAAGGTAACAATTTAGACAGACAAAAGAGAATTGCCATACAACCCTTTACTGAATCACAGAATTATGAAATCAAAAAATGATTACAGTTGGAAAAGACAATTCAGATAATCAAGTCCAACCTTCAACCCATCACCAGCACCATGTTCATCACTAAATCCTGTCCTCACATGTCATATTCAAGCATGTTTTGAACACTTCCAGTGTTGGTGGTTAGACCACTTCCCTGGGCAGCCTGTTACAATGCTTTACAACCCTTTCAGTGAAAAAATTTTCCCTAATATCCAAACTAAACCTCCCCTTGCACAGCCTGAGGCTGTTCCCTCTCCTCCTGTCCCTGTTACCTGGGAGCAAAGCCCGATCCCCGCGGCTGTCCCCTCCTGTCAGGGAGTTGTGCAGAACTACAAGGTCCCCCTGAGCCTCCTTTTCTCCAGGCTGAGCCCCTTTCCAGCTCCCTCAGCTGCTCCTGGGGCTCCAGCCCCTTCCCAGCTCCGTCCCCTTCCCTGGACATGCTCCAGACTCTGAATGTGTTTCCTGTACTGAATAAGAGGAAAGAAAAAGCAAAGTGAAAAGCAAATACAACTGGCTCAGGTGCTCTCTGGTCTGTTCCATTGTGAACAACTCCCTCTTCAACTTCTAATAATTCTTCTAATAATTACTTTCTGTATAATTTGTCATTTGTGATTTCTTCTTCAACTGAAAGACAGAGAAAGCCAGTGCAGAAGCCTGTGCACCACACAGTCCCTGAGAGTAAGTGCTTAACAGTGTTGGAGAAATCTTATCTGCAGCCCATAATAAAAATAAAAACACATTATTAGCTTGACAGGAAACAAGTTTCAGAAGAACACAAACAACTGAGGAGTTGAAGCTCCTATAGGCTTTAAATGAGATTTAATTTCTAAGTAAAGTTGTATCTCATTTATCTGTTGAAACATATCCTAACCTGTACGTTCAGATTAACTTAAGCAATTTGTGAATTCAAAACAATTTCAACTAATTGCCTGAATCATAAAAGAAGAAAAGAAAGAATATTTCTCTACTGCTATTTCTAAACGGAAACAGGAATATTTTTTCACCTCAAAATACTTTAGCATTACTAAATTAACTCAAAATAAAAAAATTCTCACATATTTTCAGGTTAGTTTTTCCAATAACTTTCTTGTGGTATATACTTGGCTTTATATATTTACATTTTCTTTCTGACTGTGGACAGGGGAGAAATTGACTTTTGATTGCAAAAGTTTTTTCCGTCTTTTATTTCCTTTTCAGACTACTTATATGAACATAAACATTAACATAAATGCCATTTTAATTTTACCTAATGTAAAAGGTGATACATTTTTCCAGTTTGAATCTTACTGCACTTTTTATTTTCTCCTAGTGCTCAATTATAAAAAAATATATTTAGTTCAATTAAAAATCAGACATCACTTATTTTGGAATTAAACTGTGGTGAACATTTATTCTAGATGCATAAATCAATATCGTCCTATTGAAATCAGAAGAGTTTCCACTGGTTTTAGTAGAACAATTCTGATTAAACTAAAAAGTCTTCAGCCTCTGATTTCCAACTCCAAGAGTGATAGGTATTTATAGGAAAAGACAGTTTGCCAGCCTGCTGCAGATATGGAGTCTTATACATACATAAAACATAAAAACACACACCAGCGTGCCAACAGGTTTTTAATTATTTATCACACTCAGAACACAGAGTGTGATAACATTTCTGAAGTCACTTTTTCGTTTGTTATAGCAGGTTTGCTTAATGAATGTTCAGCATTTGTTTGCAAAGCATGAATGTAAAATGGAACAAAATAAGATCCTTGTCAAAGACCATTTAAATGGTAATGCCAGTACTGCAAAAGGTGATAGTCTGTGTCCCTTGTATAGGATTTATTTCTACTACCTCTGCATAGCCTGCTTGCAAAGCTGATTTACCACCTAGTGATTTGGACTGACTGAGATTTTTTAAAATGTCTGTATTTTTTAAGAGGTACATGTATTAAAGGTGTGCTTGCACCAGGGTGTGCAAGCAGGGAGGGGGTCTTTTATAATTTAGGAGATGCCTGGTGTTTTGTTTCCTTCCTTCCAGAGAAGATGACTTCAATAATTTCACTTTTGTTTATATCTGTGGTATAGGACTCAGAGTTTTCAAACCCAAGGTATGTAATAAGTGACACTCAGTAAAATACTTCTTTTTGACACTGAGTGTCTGTGAAATCACCCAACGTTACAAGAATTTTCTGGAAATAAGATACATAAAATTTTCTTGTTCAATAGATACAGTATTATATCAAAAATTCATGTATGTTTATTGCCTGATTAGACTACAGAAGTACATCTCCAAAGGAGTTAATATTTAAGCTACATTTTAAGTGTCTGAATATAAAAACCACCTTATTAAGCTCATATTTAGTTGAAATCCCAGACTACCTAAGGTGAATCACTTTTCCAATGCCCTTAAGCCATCAGTCCCTTAAGCTGTTGAAGACAGATGTACCAGCCGCAATGGTTATTGGGGTGTTTATATCAATTGTGTCTTTGAAATTATCAGAGATAAAAATATAAATAATCTTTTTTGTTGGGGGTTTGGGATACAAAAAATCCTTTATAATCAGTTATTGTCACTTAAGTAAGTTTATGATGAAACTTCTTGACTAACTTTTTTTTTTTTTGAGTTTTTGGGGATAAAACTCAGGGACCATTGAGACTTCAAACATTGATTTCTGGTTGCACACAGAATTTTTTCCTTAGTTGTTGGAGGAGGAGTGTAGTATTGGAGTTCCTGGTACAATAGACAGATAAAATTATTCTCTTAGAGAGGGCAAATAGCTCCTTTCAAAGGTCTCTGACCAACAGCATGACACACTTTCTAGAAGAGTTTCTTGGCAGACTAGACAGAAAGCTTACACTAATTTTAGATTCAAAAACTAGGTGAAATGATCCATTAACTCCAGTGCCTTTTTTATACTCTTTAGGGCCTTTTTATACCCTATAGGGCCTTTCTCAATCAAAAAGTACCAGCATCCAAGTCTAAAATCACCTGTAACTAACAAAAAGACCATTTTTCAAATCAGTAGCCTCAATCTCATTCTTCTTGGTCAAAAACTTTTTAATTTTATCTAGTTACTAGTTTGTCCTCTGGCCTTTTACTGCTTCGTCCCACACTTCCATACTAGTCAGCTGCATAGCTCAACATTCATTTAATGAAGTTTTGAGCCTATTCTCTGTATGTATAAGGTGCAATACGGAGCTTGCAGTCAGAACTCATAACCTAATATTTTCAAGCAAAAGGTTTTCACAAGGGGCAAAGGAAAGAATGCTATCATCAGAAGAAGAATGGTTCTCAAATCCACAATGAAATTTCTACTGTACTGAGAGACAGATCCACCTATCCTAGAATACATTTTTCATTATGGATAGAATATACCTGCATTCTGAGTTCCATTTTGGGATAGTGCTGGTTCTTAGTTTAGTTACTGCTTTATTCCTTTGCAATTGCCCTTCTCCTCCTGACATTCAGTAAACTTGTCACTAAATACACTGAGACTATTTTAGCTCTGTATTTCCAAACCAATGCCAAAGTTATGGCTGGCTCAAGTAGAGACAAGGTGACTGAATCCACCGTCTAATCACAAGGTGACTTGAACCACCACAATTTATTGTTTATTGTAGCTGCTTCTCATTAGCTATGTTTTCAAGGTAAGCCCACTCCTACATTCAGCTTCCTCCCTAGAGGTCAATCTCCATGAAACATGTTCTACTCTGAATGCTAAAAAGGGCCACAAATACTTCTTTCTTCTCTCTATTGTTGAGGATATTCTGGTTCTGTCTGTATCAAATGGAAAAACTCAGCGGTAGTAGGGTACACTGAGGTGCAGGAATGTCACTCTAAGTGCAAGAAGCAAAAAAGTTTTGGGATAGCTCAATATCTCCTGCATTTTGCCATTCTAATATTGCTGCTTGACAGGGAACTGAGGCTAGCAACACAATTCACATGGAGGGGAAAGGGATGTTGGTCCCATGGAGCACATGGAATCTTCTGAGTAACTGGTACCTTTCTTCTGTACAGGGAGCACATGGAGAATGTCTGGATCTACCGAGATTATGGTGCAGCTATCATTCCTTCGCATTTCTGGTAGCTGCCTGTAGAACACTCTTTTTTCACTTTTTCCAGGACATCAGCAGCAGTGCATGCAGCAGCACTTCTCAAACATCCTCTCTCACCACATTTTTGAGTAATTACTCTATTCTCTCTCCTACCTTGTAGCTTTAAATTGTGAAATGTATAAACTGGACACATTTTGAGAATCCATTTCCTTTCTGCTTTTATGAAGCCTTTCACTTTATTGTAATGTTTGCTTTTCCATCCTCACTGTATGAACTTAAAGAAGAGAAGGAACAAATCTTAATTTATTATCAAGTTCATCAATTTTACACAAGCAAGATTATATGTCCTGTTTCTTTCTGTGTAATCTATGTCCAGAGGTCTCTAGTCAGGAAGGTATCTCTCACTTCAAATTAATCTTTGCCTAGATTTCAAAAATATTGCCTTAAATGAACTCTGACACTGTGAATAAATAATTTCTTTCATTTTTGCAGGAGTCTATGTAGTTGAAAATTGCTACCAGCTCTCTCTGCTGTTACTCCCCCAGCAAAGCACTTGCAAGCTGTTCAATCTCCTTGCAAATGTTTTCTGAAATTTTTCTTGCTTTCCTCTTGACTCCTTTCATCTGCTCAACATTTCGTTAGAAATTCAGGGGCTCAAAAGGGATGTACTTGCCTTCCCTTCTTAAGTTCCCTGGTTTGTTCCCAGTCTTGGAACAAACTCTTCTCTTATCTTATCTTTAGAATAAAACAGACTGCCTATACACTTCTAAAAGTTTGTTTTCCTTTACATTGGTAAAGGATGACTTCTACTCCAGATTTTCTGTTACTTGTGCAAGAGGTTCCTGAGGTAGCTTTCCCCTTCATGAATATAAAGTTTCTTTTTATTTTAGAAAATTGTAAGATTTTTCTCTAATTCACTTGGAGCTTAAAATAATGATTGTTTTCCATACTCACTATTTAACCTCGCCAAAGTGAAGAAACAATTATTCATTTTGGAGGCAACCTTGACAATACTGTTCAGAAGAAAAACTGGTGGTTTTTTGATTGTTTGTCTCAGATATTCAATATATTGTACAGAATGAAGACCCCCAATGTAGAATTTCTGACTAATAGTCAGTTCAAATTTGAGATTTCTGGAATGAAGAGACAAGTATTATTCCTGTAGGGTCATGGGTGATGATTTCAATGTCTACTTGCAGCATAAATGTTAGAAGAATAACTTATTTGTGACTGATTCCGGATAGCATGTGTTTGTGATGAGAATATTTTAGGAGTATTGCAGGTTGTTCTTCAGAAATTCAGCATATAGTTATGGAAGTGTGCTGGGCTAGCAGGAGCACAAGAGAACAAAGTATTTGGGAGAAAATAAAGAATTTAGAGTCAGATTGGAGGAAGGAGAAGGGATAGGAAAACAAAAAGGAGAAAAACTGACGATGAGGTCTAAATTAGGCATATTAGGTGTCAATCAGTCGCTGTATGCACAATTCTTGATAGTTTTAACTCTTGCATGAAACATGAGTTTGGGAATTCTTCTGTTTCTGAAGATGTCTAATTTCCCTATCTATTTTCTGCACTGCCCCACAGTACCAAATTCCAAATGGCTTTGGGGCAGCTTTCCCCTCTGAAAGGGTTCTGATTCTCCATGTTCTCACCCAGAGACAGAGGAGAAAACTCAGTTTTCTGGACTGAAACTTACTCTATGAAGGACCTCAAATTCAGACTGGGGCAGAGTGAGGAGGGCAAATGCAAGATGCACATCCTTGGAGCAGGAGCATTGATTCTTCTGAGGTAGCAATAATAGAACCAGCTCTGGTGACTGAAATGGTTCAAACATTTAAAAGCTTCAGACTAGATTCATCTCCATGCTGTTTTCTCATTCAGCTGGGAACATTTCATGGAGATGAATTGGTCACTTCACACTTCTGTGAACCTCCTAAACTACAGATGGATGTGGAGAGCCCTTTGCTTTCATCCTTCTTTTTAAAAGTCCCTTTTTCAATGGTGGCAATGTCACTATGAAAAAAGCAGTGTTTTGTGATTAATTCTATATCGTAGTGCAGTGGATAATAGACTTCCTAAAGTTAAGCTGAAGAATTTCTGTCTTCTGAGAATCTGGAAGTATTTTACAGTCTGGGTGGCTGGCAGGATTGTTTAAAACTTGTTTCCTTTGGTAGTGATGCAACCAAAGTTAAGATTTTAGGATAAAAGTTTCTGAAGCAAAGTCCTCCCAAAAGTCAAAGATATATACTCTATTATTACTTTGAGTGGGACGAAGGTCTAATTAGTGAGTTTTGATGTATTCCAGGTAGTGTATTCCAGCAACACATTTAGTTTGTTGTTTACTGCAGGCAGGCAGCACATGTGCCAACTCTGCACATTTCACACGTCTTCAAGGAAAGAGAAAAAACATTATCAGAGAACGACTGTTGGTGCATTGCTAAAATCCATTCTGAATTTTATTCCTGGAAAATGCAAAAAGGTAGAAATATAGGAAAGAAAGCAAAATGTGAAACACTGTGTAAAGAAATTGTGGAAAAGATTGATTTGACAAGGTGGAAGAGAAGGAAGCAAGGTTACACTAATGTATTTATTGTTTACAGGAATTACACTAAGCAGAAATGGATGTGAAGGAAGAGAAGACGTAAAGGTGCCAAGTGGGAAAAAGTGGAATAGGTTGGATGAGTTAGTCTTGGAAGAGAGATAACAGATTACCTGTTATGGGTCATAGAACGTGAGGGAGGCTTCCCAGCAGCACTTCCCTTTCATTTTTTAGGACCTTGAGCAATGT
The DNA here is from genome assembly GCA_013399945.1 of Ploceus nigricollis. Classification (NCBI taxonomy): domain Eukaryota; kingdom Metazoa; phylum Chordata; class Aves; order Passeriformes; family Ploceidae; genus Ploceus; species Ploceus nigricollis. The sequence goes on from VXBC01007858.1 coordinate 225,292, forward strand.
AAGGAGGATGTATGGCTAGGTGGGGAGAGTAACTTCACAGAGACATTCCAGAAGTCCAAAAGGACTTCACAGGGAAATTCCAGAAGTCCAAAAGGGCTTCACAGGTCTTTATATCTCCTGCCAGTGGAGACCCAGAGCTTGGACCAAGGGCGTCATTCAAGTGGGGTTGAAGATGCCAAGAAATACAGTTGTTGAGCAGGTAGGTAGAGGAAATAACTTCTTCATGAACTCAAAAAGCAAAGCAAAAATGTTTTGGTGAAAAAGCTGACTATCTTCTGTGTCACAGCTCAAGGTAAAAAGCCAGGACTGAAGACATGGGTGTTGGTTGGCCGGGATTGTTTTTTAACTGAAGATACATTATTTGCTTATAATCTAATAGCAGAAGGAGTTGGTTATGATTACTAGAGCAGTGTAAATTTGCCACAGTGAAAATTTAACCAAAACCAGAAAGAATATTAAATAAAGTAACAATTCAAAAAAGTCTCTTGTAGTAAGCATGTAAATCATTTCATTGTGGGCTATTTCTGATAGGTGAATTTTCCAAATTATGGCATCTAGCACCATTCAGAAAATATCTATTTTAGAAAAAAGAATTAAAGGAAAATCTTTATATGTGGAAGCAGTATGAGTATGGATTCAATTTTTATTTAATTGTTTAAAAAATAAGGAAGTGTTTTTCATGGAATGTACATAAAAGACATAAGATACCCAATAGCATATTCATGCCACTCCAGGAAATATCACAATATAAGAATGATATACAGCAAGAAAAAACTTGAAATTCTACTAATATGTTAATGAAGATGGTTCTTTTNTTGTCTTGCATTTTAGGGCAGCATTTTTTGGTAGTTGTAAGTTTAGGACATGCAGGTTTTTGCTACCAAATATTGGAAAAAAAAGGGTGTTTTCTCAAATCACCTGCCTACCATTTCTTTAATTTCTTTCCAAAGGTACTCATTTATCCATTTATCTGATCTACATCTTTATCTGACACAGCACTGCTTACCACCCAAATCAACAAAGCTGGATCTCCTTTATCTTGACGGAAGAATGTAGAATGTTCTTTTCCTTTCTCTCCTCCTCCTGTGAGTCATTAAAATACTTGACAAATTTTGTTTCTGTTTAAACCTTATACAGAGGCTCAGCACACCTCAGTTTTTTGGTGGTGACTCAATGCACAGTAACACTGAGAATAGTCTCCCTTCTACAGAGAGAAGAACCCCACTGCTGATGTGTTTGCCACCACATAAATGGGTCCTTTA
>VXBC01007858.1:227096-244227 GCA_013399945.1 Ploceus nigricollis
GTATCCTTTTTGATACATTTCTTTAAAAATGGCATAATGTCTAAAATGTGCAGAATACTGGAAATCACTTGTCCTACATATTGATTTCCCAGGGTGCCTTTCTCAAGCTTTCATATGTGTTCACTGTAACTTTTTTCTTTTTCTCCTTTCAACACAGAAGTACCAGCATTATTTTCACTACATCTATCTTATCTAAGCTATTATAATGTGAAAATAGCCATTATTTGCCTCCTTCAGCCATCATAGAGNACCTTATACAGAGGCTCAGCACACCTCAGTTTTTTGGTGGTGACTCAATGCACAGTAACACTGAGAATAGTCTCCCTTCTACAGAGAGAAGAACCCCACTGCTGATGTGTTTGCCACCACATAAATGGGTCCTTTAGACTGTGTGATTTTTCTTCTAATGGTGTTGTAAGGATAACTTCATCTTCTCTCTCCATTCCCCTCCCCATGAGAGTGAAAACCAGTGCTTTCAGAACAAGGGTAGTTTCATTTCTATTTCTTCCGGTAAAGTAGAATAACCATGGTTTCAACAGGAACAATACATATTTTATAGAATCATAAAATTTGTTGGGGTTAAAAGGCACCATATGGATCATCCAGTTTCACCCCCTGCCATGGGCAGGGACAACTTCCACTACCCCGGGTTGCTCCAAGCCTGGCCTGGGACACTTCCCGAGCTGGGGCACCCACAGCTGCTCTGGGCAACCTCTGCCAGGGCCACACCACCCTCACAGGGAAGAATTTCTTCTTAGTATTTAATCTCAACACAGTCTCTGTCAGTTTAAAGTCATCACCCCTTACTCTATCACTACATACCCTTGCAAAGAGTCCCTCCCCATGTTTGCTGTAGCCCCTTTAGGTACTGGAAGACCACCAGAAGATTTCCCTGGTGCATCCTTTTCTCCTGGCTCAACAACTCTAACCTTTTCAGCCTTTCTTAATAAGAGAGCTGATCCAGCCTTCTGATCACCCCTTTGACACCACATTAATATTTATATTTTTTGAATCAGATTAATAATTTTTCTTAGCTCTGACTGGAAGGCAGTGCCAGTCCATGAGTCATGATTCTTTGCCTCTTTCCATCTTGTTTAATGGAAAATATAATTCTGTGCTTTTCTTGCTTTCTGTGCAGTTTTACTTAAAATAATAAGTTCCTGTTTTTCCTTTTACTTGCTTGCCTATAAAGGAGAGTAATATAGAATGACAGCTTCTCAAAGCCTGACCTCTGAACCAATGTTCAGGGAGATTAAGCAAGTTGATTAGTAAAACCAGCACAGGTGACAGTATGTCTCAGCGTGTATGAGGGAGAAGAAAGACTCTGGTATAAGCCGTAACGGTTTTGATTAATTTTAACAACCACTTCAAAACCTTGCCTAGACTCCCAAGACAACTTCTGTATTATGAAAATTCTTGTGTGATGAGTGTTTCTGTATAATGCAGACCCATTACGGTGAGGAGCTAGACTCTCCTTGAAAGACACAGCAGATTTTTTTCTGGTTATTTCTCTGGTGGCTTGGCCCTGGATGGACACCAGATGCCCAACCAGCCACTCCATCACTCCTTTCCTCATCTGTCCAGAGAGGAGAAAATACGTTGGGAAAAAAAATAGATCAGTCAAGATAAAGGCAGTTTAATAAAACAGAAGGTACATGTGAAAGCAAAGGAAGACAAAAGATTTGTTCTCTGCTTGCCATCAGCAGGGAATCAGTCCAGCCACTTCCCAGGATTCAGCATGTGTGGCAGCTGCTCCAGACGGCTGTAATAAGGGATTCATCCTTATTCTCTTTTAAGAGATTAAACTTCTATTGCTGAGCTGAAACCAAGGGGTCTGTTGGGTCAGCATTCCTGGCTGTGTCTTCTCCCAGGACCTTGCCCACCTCTAGCCTAGTGGTAGAGGGGGGATGTTGGAGAGATGTCACTGGGGCTGTGCCAGCGCTGCTCAAGTAGCCAAAGCAATGGTGTGTCATCAATACCTTTACAGTTTCCAATACACAGCACAGCACTGGGAGGGCTGCTATGGGGGAAATTAACTCCATTTCAGACTGACAAAAAGCAGCTTCTTAGCACACATGATTTCTTTTCTTGGTTCTAGCAGGGTTTCTTGGCCTGCTGTCCATTATTACTCAAGGCACCTTTCTAACAGCTGCTCAAAAGATGGAAAGAACAGACAACTTTTTGTTCACTCTCAAGGGATCTGTGCCTCCCTGAGAATATTTGAGGATTGACAAACCTTCATAAAGATTTGATGGCCACTTCTTTAATTTATTAGATTCTAGCCAATGAATTGTATCTATATTTAATGATTTGAAATTTTCAGTTTCATGACACGTTTAAAAAAGTGTGGCATTTTTTCAGGTTATTCAAGGTTGACAGGCAATGTAACCCTGTGAATCATAGGCAATTTAGCTATGATGTAAGTTCTTTATTTAAGAGGTTTCCTTAGGTTTCAGTACATACAGAATCAAAATCTTTTCTCTTAAAATAGTTTGTAACTTAGTTTGCAGTATTTGGCAATTTTCTCTTAAAAATTCACATTTAGTATTTACCAGAATGGTTTTGTGCTTTAATTCCCTAAATCTGAGACTCAAATTCCTATACATATTTAAAGTTTTAGCATTCACAAGACAGAATGAGTGAAAATAGAGAAGTAGTTAGGTATAATTTTCTGATTCTGATTACATTAAGAAACCTGACCAACCATACCCCTGTGCCACATCTGTTCCACACACAGATGTATAAACTTATGAAGACTTCTAAAAGGAGAGACAGGTTCCAAAGGGTTGTTTAGAAACCACAGTATGAATTCATAGATTGCAAGGAATCAATCTGTGATGCATTTACGTTGGTTCCAAACGAGACTCTGGATACGGGCTAGGCTGTGAAATTATTCCTGTCACCAGATGCTGTCTGCTTCTGTGCTCTAATTGCTATCAATAATTAAACACAGGTCTCTGATTCATATGCACAGAGGCAGAGATTCTTAAATTAAACATTTTAAAGTCATTATAGTACATTTTATATGTTCAGCTAAACAGTGCACTCAGGCTGATTATGATTAAATACACTGATACCAAATTACATATTGATTCCATAAATATCAACGGATACCAAGAACAAATAAGATTCCTAGTAAATAGAAGGAACATTTTCATTTCAGATGACTAACAGATTAACAGAAAGTAGCTTATATTCATTGATATATGATATATTATGTTGCATATTGAGCAAAAAGATGGCATCTCCCAGCTGACCTGCAGAAAACACAAAATAATTTCCATCCATTTGGAAAACATCAAATGAAAACAGTGGGGTACACTGAAGTTTGTGTGAGAGCCCCTTGAAAATCCAAGTTTGAATGCAAGTGAAGCTTACATTTGTTAACCAATCTGTGGTAGGCACGATCTTTTCCAAAACTGTGTCCCCAGGGTCATTCTCACTCTCTTTAAATAGAATACAGGCTTCAGGAAATGTGGAGGAAAAAAAAAGACATGATCTTTGAAGCTGTGGTTACCCTTTGGCAGGGTGTACAAGGTGATGACATATTTTCTTATTATGATTGCTATTAGTCATGCTGCCATCCTGCACAAAGGTTTGGCACACTCTCAAACAGAGGTATGATGATGATGATGAGCCATCTCTGGTGATTCATTCTTTCCACTCCAGCCACTGAGATCACTGTAGTATGACCACAGATATCATGTTTTCAAAGTGCAGATTCTCTGGTGCCCCTGTTCAGACATTATTCATCTGCTTGGTCCAAATCTTTGGGGCTGCTGTCCTCTGCTTCCAGAATCCCATGAGCTTTTTTCTGTGACTACTGGTCAGCATGAGAAGATTTCAAACCACTCAAATATTCCTTGGCTACAGTTTATTTCATTTGCAAGTACAAACTAGGTAGGTTGTCTTTTTGAAATCTGCATCTAGAAGTGAGTCACTTTCAAATTCATATTAACTTTCTTTGTTTGCTTTGATAAGCTGCCACTGAATAGTTCTGAGAAGGCACAAATTGGGAGGCGAGTCTTGTTGGACAGAGGTTACTGAAAGAGAATGAGTTTTATTAAGCTTTGAAAGGCCCCATTCTGTTTGCAGAATAGCTCTTAAAACTAGTTTATCTGTTGCTAATAGAGTCCCAGAAGTGTTAGCTCTAGGGAAGTATTTGGAAAAATAGTGTTCCTGAAGTATAGTGTGAGTCATGACATTTTATAGACGCTTCACCACTGTACACTGTGGAAATTAGGAGGTGACTTTCAGTCTGAGACACTGGCAAAAAAGTTATAAAAAATATATCATTTAAAGTTATTTTACTTAATTCACACTTCCAATTACTTAAGTTCTCTTCCACAGGTTTTGTTATCAAAACAGAAACTGTCATTTTTTTGAAAAATCAGTTCAGCTCCTAAGATGACCGGTGCAAATCTGCAGTTGTTTCTACAGTCAAATGCATTTCTGAAAGAAGATGTTGTTGCTCAGGATACGAGATAATTTAACTTTATTGCTTGACACAATGTGGGTACTTAACCATAATTATCAAATTGTCATTTGTCATTCTAGAGGTACTAGAAGTTTATGTACCTACGCCTCCAGCTTCACTCCGAAAAAGCAGAGGTCTCTCCTAAGTGCTGTGTCATGCACATCTCAGATTTCTAGTATATTGAAAATGACATGTTGAAGAAAGCTGACTCATTGACACATCTTTATGTGTTGCTGGTAGAGTCCCACAGGGGTTAACGTTCATTAAGTACTTGGAAAAGGAAAGTCCCCAAAGTGTAGCATGTGTCATCACACAGTTAATAAAACTAGAAATCTTCAATCAGATGCTGTTTGCTGTTAGCTTGAATTTTTGTATTGCTTTGCAATAGCTCTACTATATAAACAAACAAACAAAAATTTCCAGAAAAAATTTGCCAAATTAATTTTCACATTTTCTAATAAGCTATTGTTGTCAAGAACAGCTTAGTAACCTGCTAAGAAGTTCAATTGACGTTACTTATTTTAAGACCTTGTTTACAGCTGCTTACAACTTTACAAGCCCATAATTCTGAGGACTAAATACTTTATGTACATATCGTGCTTTGTGCACAGACTGTACACTTAACTAGACCACTCAAAATATGGTTGAAGTTTTCTAGCCAAAACAGCTCAAATTCATGCTATTATAAGCAAGCTAGAGAAATAATATCCTGTTTAGTTCTCAGAAAACTCACAGTTAAAACCATAATAATGCAATCATTTTCTTTTCACATCTGTGTGTTGTAATACAGGCTGTGCATTTGGCAGGGATGTGGCCTTAGGAAACCAACTGAGCCACTTAAATTCAGTCCCTGCCTGGGAATTACTTAATGACGGAATTGTGTACATGGGTTCCCTATCTGTTCCAGAAAGCTGATGCATCCTAGGGATCAGGTTCATGGAATAATGCAGACTGCTGTTAGTAGGATTCCAGCTCAAAAGCTGACAGGGGAATAAATAATAAACAAAGAGTAGACTGGGAAGGAAAAGATATAATCTGATAACTTAAATATAGTCCTGTTTGCAATGGATGGATAGCCTGATGACTAGTGAGCTTGTAAACAGAATTATTGAAGGTTGTAAAGTGAACTCACACGTTTGTAGACCTGAAGAAAAATAGGAGGAATAGATATCATGAAATCTTTGATAAACAGATTTCATGCATATTAGACATACTCTTAGTGGTAAAAAGTCCACCTGGGGACAAATCCTTTTCCTAATGTGCAATGAAGAACAAAATCTGTTCTCTTCCTCCTCCTGTGCTTAGGACATCTCTAGTGACAGCAGACAAGTGAATTTTGTGATTTCTGAAAATGACTAAGTTTATTATCCAGTTTTTTCTCACTGAGATCTTCTCCCTGCCCTGCTACCTCTCTCTGGCCACTCATTCTAGAGCTCCATTTATATGAGTTAAAAGATATGACAAGCTAATAAAGATTTCTACTTCAGAATGCAAGGAAGAACTTTTATCTCCTCTGTCACAAAACCTTTGTCATTTCTTCCCTATGCATCCTACTTGCCAGAGCCCACCTACTTCCTTCCCAAACCCTTCCCTAGAATTTTCCAAGTTCCTGTTTCTTTTTGGCCTGTCTGTTGGACAGGAGACACTACAGGGAGTGCAGTGAATGGCGTGATTGGTTATTTGCCTCTCAACCACTGAGTTGGTCAGGTAGAATGTGAATTGTTCAACAGATACACGTAATCCTTAGGCTGTATATTTATATATCTCAGTTGTGTGTACTTTAAAATATTTAAGATTTCTTCTCATCTCTCCAGTTTGGCTGATATTAGCCAGAGGGATACAGAGTTATTGTGAGAAAGAGGACCAACAGAAAGAATCAGTCACAGAGACAGAAGTGATGCCATTACATCAGGTTCGCCCCCTTAGGAAATCAGACTAAAATATTGGACACTTTTAGTATTAAGAAATTTGATTGCTGCCCCAGAGATTTCCTCACTGAATCTGCCACAGCTTTCTTATATGATGGTGGACACATCACTTCAATCATCTAAGTATGATTTCAAACACAAAATGCAGTGGAACTGAGCTCTGACAACCAGGCTGAAGTAACTAGGGCTTGTGCTTTAAAAACACATAAACTACAGTATAGTACTAAGAACTCTGAAAACACAAGCCCTCTGGGATTGGTGTGGGACACTGAATTAGGGCAGACTCATGGCCTGAATTTTTCTTGCAGGCATTTAAGAAAACATTTGGGTTCTTTAAGTGACATTTGGGTGAAATTTAGAAGCAGAGGTATAGGAAGACAGTTCTGAAAAAACATGTTTACTTTTAACTACTTGCTACCTTGGTGAAGTGGGGATCCTAAGTAAGATATTAAGAATTAGCAGATTCTGAACAAAGTGCATCTGAAAGCAGAAGTGCTTTGCTTTTTAGTTTCCAGTGATTTCTCAAAACAAAGTACTTAACTAGTCCTCAAAGAAAGCCATAGTTTGGTGGTGGGATGGAAATGGTGTCGGTAGTATCACAGTCAGCCACAATGGTACCAGCTGGAGACTGTGGCTTTCTGCTGGTGTAAAACTCACAACTATATCCTTTCTGTTTTTACCAGATCCTACAGCCAAATTCTAAGCACAGCTTCACTCCTCTGTCTTCCTCATGCTCCTTGTCATGATTTTCACTCCTGTGGCCTCCATAAAGTTAATTCTGTCCTGTTAGTATTTATATCATCTAGGAGTAACAATCCATGGTCACATGCTTGCATTTAAGTTATTCTAAGAATACTTTTTGTTTCACATTTCCTGTGGTTGCTCAAATACTGCATGTTGCTGTCACATCCATCTCTGCAAACAGATTTTACATTAGACAATTGTGCTGTCATTTTTGATTTATTTAACTGGATTGCCATTGGAAAGAGGAGATCACTGAGGGAAAGACTTCCATTATGAGCAACAGGAAGTACATTTTTTGTGTCACATTGTTTTCCAGAAAGATAGAGACAACCAAGTTTCTACTGAATTTCCTTAGGGAAACCGTGCCAAGCTGAATTCATGTACATATGGCCAATTAGGCTGGGAACAAGCTTCCATTACTTTAATTGGAAAGTGAAGCTTTTCATGAAAGAGCCAAGCAAGTAAGATGAGGCTGGAGGGCCAAGGTTGATCTGTACTGATGTGTAATCCTTGATATGTGTCATATACTTAATTACAGCTTTTGATCATTATGTTGTGTATCATCATATTTTGTGCCTGTAATGCAAATGTCTGTTGTATTTTTTCAGCTAGGTCATTCCAATGAAATATTGGTCTTTTCTTAAAGCATCAGTTTGTGGACATCTTGCAACACCTAGAATGAGCTGAAGTTCCGGTGGGTTGATGTAATCTCATAAAGTACTTTGAAGCGTATAAACATCTACAAGACAAGCAAATCCACTGCACAGATAATCCAGACTCCAACATGTCTGAATATTAAGTACAGTAATGAGCAAGATGTATGAACATGATGAGCAAGATTTGCATACCTACTAGTTGAATTCCAAGATGAATATTAAGAATTTTCCTCACTAAATTCTATTAATATAGGATCTCCTTATAATAAGCCCATTGGAAAGAATTTAGGGAACCTGGGTAAGCCTATGAATATTTCCAATTCTTATGACCTAATGAGAAAATTCAAAAATATTACTTGAACTGTTATCATTAATACTGGAAAATTTAGGAGAGTTTAAATCTCTCTAATCAGGATGTTAGTTACTGTCAGAAATGTAAATTAGATGGCCCACTGAAACACCAGGCATCATTTGATAGCATAACAGTGGAAGATATTTTTAATCTGCTACCTATGAAAATGAAAACCACGAAAAATGCATACTTATTATCTGCTACTTCTTATTGAATTAAATGAAATGTATTGTTCTTTTTTCTAATAATATGTCCTCACATCTGAGATAATTACCTTTTTAACCCAAAATCTTGTGAGAAAATATAGAAAATAACTTTGATTATGATTTTCAGCAATTCAAACTCTGTGTAGATTTCAACATAGAATGTGTGGAGTGTTCCTTTCCTATATTGCCTGTCTTCCTTTTTATTTTTTTCTTTTTAATATAACAGAGTTGGCTCCTTTAAACTTATCTGCATGACGTGAAAGCTGTATCAAGCACTCTTAATGTTCTCAAGAATCCCTAACAAAAGCAGCACTTGAGATGTGATGCATACCATATTAAGCAGAAATTCAGTGGAGCAGAATTTTAGTCATAGATTCCTCTCTTGGATTGTCAGCCGCTTGCATCACTACATTATTAATTTTTTCATCCTTGCTGTGCTACAGAGCTGAACAACCTCTTTCCCTCCCTTCTTTCCTTCTCCCTCCCTCCTTGTGTTCTGCTTTTGAATTAGTTTGCAGTGAAATTTGTACAAATTCAGGCTTCAGGTTTTATCATAGTCACATTTCAGAGAATTCTACAGATGTGTTGAAGAGTAAATCTTCATTTCTATCTGTCACTGGTCAATATGTGAAGGATTTGGGCCCATCAGCCTACAGGATGTACAGTGGGAAGAAACAGAGACATAAGGGAGGAAGGTACCCACTTTCTTCCAGCAATGAAAAATTGAACCCCTCACCACTTGGCAGATTCATATGGATGAAAAACAAAGAGCTCCAAGGAGATCACTTGGGCTCATATACTTCAATCTTCATAGCACTGATGTAGAAATAATTTGGCTCAGAAGTCCTAATGCTATATTTAGTTAAATGAAAGTACTTCTCATAAATGCTTTTATCTGGATGATGCACTTCGTTTTCATCTACAATTTCCATTTATTTCTGTAGCAGCTCCAGAAGCCCCACCCCACCTTAAAAAATTTAGATTTTACTGACACTGTTTTTCAATTTTTTACTTGATGTGTTTCTCTTTCCCAAAGAGCACACACTGTGTCAGGGAAACAGCACTTGGAATAGAGAGCAATATGTATGATATCAGATTTTCAATGAATTTTGGGAGTATACTTGATGTTTAAAAACTAAGCTCCACACATTGTAATATTAATTTGTATGCTTAAATTGAGGTATGTTAGCTTTAAGAACTTCAGTCAGAGCTTTCACATCTGATGAAGACATACACTAAGTGCAGAATATTTGGGATCAAATATTTACTTGTAGATATGGATTTTTACAGAGATTTTAAAGATAAAAACCCTCTTTCTTCTTCCTTTCCTCTCGTTTTTTACTGTGGCTCCAGTTTTCTCTGTCTTATGAGTGTTTCATCTGTGCAGAACAGTAAGTGTTGCAGCATTTCCACAATTAAACTCTGTAAATGTGAACAGTAATACCTTTGCTGAATCGTACCATGTAATCCTTGAAGCCGAGACAAAGAGCAGTCTTAAGAGTGAAATTGGTATATATTGCATTAATTGCCCTTGCTAAATCCCCTCTGTAGTGCAGAGCCTTTAGTCTGAGTTTCAGAGAATTTGTCCAATGTTTGAGCCTTTAAACATTGAACCTCCTGCAGGACAGAAGCATTTGCACATGTAATATTCAGCTGCCATTAGTGCTATGACAGGGAACTGCTTGGAATGAATATGAGAAAATGCATCTCCTCCTTAGGGGATTAATCTAAGCCCCTAAGGCCCCTGTTCATGCTGCATATTTATTTTCTGACCCAGTATATTATTACATTGGAAAAATATCATTAGGTACATTTCTAATTTTAAAGTGTTGTTCAGGATATTTCCACAAGAAATAGGAGCACAGGAAAAATTTGAACCTGGTTATGGTGGAATGCTCCAATCTCTGATGTCCTAGAAGGAAATGGGGTTCTCTAGATGCTTTTTTTCTGGTGCCTGCTCCATCAGTCATGTCTGAGGAATGGATACAAAACAAGTGCTAAGAAAGGAGCTAATTGCCTCACTTCTTCAAATACCAGGGCAAGCATTTCAAAGCACGACCAGAAAAGAAAACATCTTACAGGAAGTCCTTCTTATTATTCTAAGGTTTCTCAAGAGGTTCACAGTCTTAAACGTAAGTCCATCAGAAACCTGAAGGTTTGAATTTTATATTAAAGTTCATAAAACTGGAGTTAGGTGAGATTTAAGCCTTAAACCCATGGGTTTGCATAGTTTTCAGTCCTTATATTTATTAATTAAATAAAAAACACAAAGGGCCTGTTTGTTAATTAAGGATGAAACTTCTAAAGAAATCTGAATGAATTAGGTAAGAACTTAAAATTAATTTGAGCCTTCTAATACCATAATACTTCTCCAAAATCTCAGCCTGTCCTTCTCAAATAAAACCTTTTTTTCTTTATTTGAGTATACTTCAACTGCTAAGTAACAGGAAAAAGAGATCCATGACAAAAATAAGGTTCTGATTTTGCTTCCTATTTTCAGCACTCTTGTTATCAAAACCGTTACTTGAAGAGGAAATGAAATTTTCTTTTCCTCTATGGGCAGAGGTTACGAATATGAAAGAGTATTCTATCTGCTGTGGTATTTATAGACCTGGCTGAAAGTGTGAGAGTTGTTCTGACTCACCTAGACTGCTATAAAATATACAAAATAGATGCAGGCAGTTTTACCAGCTCACACATGAACCTTAACACATTAAAACCAGCAGAATCTAGCTGTCAACAAAGTGAAGCTGTCAATTGACATGATATATTTCTGGAAAAATTTATCTTAAAAATAAAAAAATAAAGTAAGAAGTATCATAAGAATTAGTAGAAGCTGCTGCCTCCAAAACCAAGGTCTGCTTCTTGACACCTCGTAACACAAATGTGCCAATAACCCCCAGAGACCTGATTTTGAGGAACTTTGGAAAGACTGTGAGTTCCAGTATGTATGGATTGAAATCAATCTGAAAAAAAATTAATGGCAAGAGTGAGTACTTTTCTTTTTCCCTTTCTTCATCCACCATGTAGAAGTGCAGAGATATCTTAAGATGAAAAAAAAAAAGGAAAACAGAATCAATTTAGTTGTGTGCTCAGCAAAATATTGTGCAAGCTGCCCAAATTCTGAAGGCATGGAAATACTGCTTTTCCTTGGAAGAACCTTGTCACCAATCAAATAACCAATGTTGCTTCCTCGATATAAAAATCACTGCTAAATTATTGAAATTATATCCTTCACTCAGTCTTACAATTCTATCAAGACACTGGTCTACACAGTGCCATTACGGAGAAGAAAAATACTAGATTTGTTTTCTATCTAATGAGAAAATGCAACTGTAAACTCCTCACATAGCCTTAGGAATGAAGGTCAGACCTAAAACTATCATATCAAACTTCATCCAACCTGACATTGAAGACTTCCAGGTCTGGGGTATCCACAACTTCTCTGGGCAACCTGCTCCAGTGATCCCTGGGGCATGACTGAATCTCATATTGAAAGCATTAATGTACACTTCTACACAGCTGTAGATGAGCTACGGGATTGCCTCAGCTGCTAAATGACACAGCATAATGAAATTTGAGACAGGTTGTCTAGACCAACCACTGTAGCAGGCACCCCACCCTCTGCTGCTCCTCCAGGTCTGTACAGGTGTCCTGTTCATCCTTGTATTCACTAGTTCTGTGTGAAAATTTAGGGCTTTTAGTGACTCTAGTCACGTGTTCAGAGGCAATTCAACCAATTCCCAGAGAGAGAAAAGTTCATCTCTAGATTTGTAGGCCTGAAATTCAGTGGATGTGCTAGAGGATGATTCAGTTACCAAAATCCATACCTCTTGTGCCATTTCAGAAGCTCTGTGGCATTCGGTGTAGTCATAAGGGACCAGTAAATAAAATAAATAAATAAATAAAAGTCCAGAAAATGTACACTATTCTGCAGCAGAAACTGGAAGCCATGCTGAAGTATTTCACTGTAGCACTGAACATTAAAATGCATGACGATGAATTCAGTAAAAACCTAGGGAAATACATCATCGGACCAAATAGGCAGCAAGGTGAGTCTTCAGGTGATAAGTCCAGGGGTCTGTGTGTGTGGCACTCAAAAAGTTGCCTTTAGGCATTTAAGTAGTGTCAAAGGCTGAGAGATGAGACAGGGAGGGATGCTGGCCCCTTTCCACTGTTTAATTGTGGAGCTAACTGAAGTGGATATTAAGCAGAGTATGACTACCTAAATCCTTTGTAGATCCCTTTGAAGTTGTTTGACTTTCAAAGTGTTGAATGTTCTTCACTTCCCAAAACCAGGGACTGATATCGGTATTCTTGCTGAGGTTTTATTTTGTAAGCATGGCTGGAGGGCTTGATTTTCATAGGTGCTGAATAGTATTAATTAATGTCTGTAGTTTGGCACCTGGCAACTGCAGAACTCAAAATTATATGCTATTTTTGAAAATGTGAAACTGTCTTTAAGCCCCAGGGAAGCATTCTATGGAGATGGAAAAGGACTATTTTCCCAGCTTCACCTCATACATATAAATCTCTGAGTCTTATTCTTAAGTGTTGTCTGACTTTAGGGGGGCGGGGGGGAATTGGGTGGACACTTATTTAAAATAACTTGGGTTTTTTTCCTTTCTGAAAAGGAAAGGATTATGTTTTCTTCACACATAGGCATGGGAATCTGAAAACCAGCAACAATTCATTTGCAGGTGTGGGGGCCACCTTTTCCAGCCCTATATGTGTGTTTGGGGACTCTCTGCTTTGGGAAGCGTACAATCTCTGTCACTTAGCAACCACACTCCCTCTTCTTGGAGTAGCAGGAGGATGCTCTGTGCATGCATGTGCACCAGTAATCTGGTTTTCAGACCACAGAAGGTCCCGTTGTGATACAGTCAGCCAGATAACATACTGTGATATTTTCCAGATGATCAATCCATTTTGATTCAGTGCAGGCAAAATCTCATTCAGTTCCTTTTAACGTTCTGTCTCTAAGCTGAAAATGTTTGAGATCATTGTTTTCTGGAAAAAGAAAAGGAATATTACCTGGGCAGTGAGTTCCTAGCATGAGTTTGTACTGAAGAGCCTGTTGCAAACTGTGTGAAGGGAAGTATACACAACACTGCTTTAGAACAGAGGGAAATGTGAAGAACTTACAGCCTCAGAAGTGAAGAGTCATTACTGTTTTGCAGGACAGAAAGGCCATCACTTAATTGGTTATGAAACACACAGGGTTCACACGATTTTCTCTCTGGACACTTGTCAGAAGTGCAATGAATCAGCAGTGGGTTGGTTATGTATCCTTGTGCTTGTAGTACCTACAGGGGTGCACGTTCGTCATCCAGTGCTGATGGCTCTGAGACGTACACTAGATGGTGCTTGCACAACGCAGGCAGAAAACGTGTGTCTGTCTCGAGATGTGTCAGCAGCTCAGTGCTCCACACCCCCCTCAAGTATTTTCTGTGATGAACATTCTGTTCCATTAAGTGGAGTCCTGTATTAAATACAGAAGGTTAATGTGTGATGTAAAAAAAATTTATTTGTTATTTCGCTGATCAAAGCAATAAAGAGATAAAATTACTACTTTTCATATCTATAGATATGTTTATACGTGCTTCTGTATATACACAGTCTTGGCAGCTCCAAGTTTCTAAAGACAGAGACTTGCAGTTGTGAAACTTTTTCTATGTTACATATATTAAAGTGATACACATGCACAAAACTGAGATGAAAGGAAAGGCTCTCTGTTCTGTGTTTGTACAGCTCACAGCACCACTCAAGTCTTAACTAGCATCTAAAACCTACCATGAGCTGTCACAAATTTCTGAAAAGGAGGAAAAAAAAGAAATAAAAGGACGTATATCTTCCCCATTTCATCAGCATTGTCGCAGAAAAGAAAAAGAAAAGAAAAAAAGTAAACACTGAATGCTAAAGGGAATTATCCCTGTGAATTATTAAAATAAAGTACATATTGTGTAAAAGCTTTTTATATATCCCTGGGACATATGAGAAACTAAGCAGAAGAAAACCAGAATCAATCATTTTTATAATTCCATGTGGTCTCTGAATGATGTATATTTTGACAAAGGAAGTCTTGGGCTTTACTCAAAAATAAAAGGAAAAATAAAAAGATTCAATAATTACTGACAATAATTCAAGTGTCAACATAATATTTATGCTCACCTTGTCCCAGTTCAAGTAGGATAAATGCATTACCTGAATAGACTATATATTGATTCTCAATCCTTTGGTTTTAAAGTCCAGACTTAATAATTTACAATAATCCAAGAATCCAGTTATACATGCTTAACTCCAATTTTTTTTTTAGGATTTTGTTTATTTCAGTCAAGTCTGAAGGTTCATATACTTGGAATGCAGTCTAAAATCAAATGTGATTGCTTTCAGTGTCCACACATTTTGAGCAAGTCTGGATTTTGGACAGGGAAAGAGAAGTGGAGAGCAGGGCTAGGGGAATGAGGATTGCCAGAAAGAATAAAGAAATTGAGCCAGGTTTGCTTGCATTTGTGCCAATATGTGAATCCAAAGATTCCAAATCAAATTGTGCTGCCAAAACATACCAAAAAAGAGCTCTACAACAGTTTCTTGAGTCTTCTTATACCCAAATTCGTTGTACTCCAGGTGTTTGTAAGGGGAACAGTGGTGGCAAGCTATACTCTGAACTTTATTAAAGGGAGTGGGATGTAATGATGATTAGGGTAGTGGGTGCAGCTGTTCCTGCAAGAGTTTTGGAGCTATATACTGAGGCCCAGTTGCTGAAGATATAGCAGAAGCAGATAAACAAAACCAATATTAATCAATGGATTCTCAAGACCCAGGATATGCCAGGCACTTCATTCACCTTTGCTTTTACACCAGCTTGACATGTTGACTTAAAAGGAGGCTAAGTCTGCCAACAATACTAAGTTGGGAGGAGCTGTTGACTCCCTCAAGGGCAGAGAGGCCCTGAAGAGAGATGCCCATAACAAATGACAGAGATGGGAAATCTGTATGAAGTTCAGCTGTATGAAGTTCAACAAAGGAAAGTGCCAGATTTGCACCTGTGATAGGGCAACCCTGGGTGTATGGAGAGAGTGGGGGATGAGATCCTGGAAAGCAGTGCCATGGAAAGGGACCTGGGAGTCCTGGTCATTGGCAAGTGGAACTTGAGCCAGCAGTGCCCTAGCAGCCAGGAGGGACATCCCTGTCCTAGGGACATCAGGCCCACCATCAGCAGCTGGGCAAGGGAGGGGATTGTCCCACTCTGCTCTGGGCTGGGGCTGCCTCACCTTGAATACTGTGAGCAGTTTTGGCTGCCATGGTATAGGAAAGAGACAAAGGTCTTACAGGGTATCCAAAGGAGGGCTATGAGGATGGTGGAGGATCCAGAGGTGAAACAGTATGAGAAGTGGTTGAGGGTCCTTGGTCTGTTTAGCTGGAAAAGAGGAGGCTGAGGGGGAACACTGTCACTGTACACAACCATATATAAATTCTGTATATTTCTCATGAGAAGCAGCAGAGGGGCAGGCACTGATCTCTTCTCTGTGGTGACCAATTACAGGACATGAGGGAATAGCCTGAAGCTCAGTCATGGAATTTTGCACTGGATGTTTGGAAAAGGTGCTTCCCCCAAATAGTGATTGGGCACTGGAACAGGGTCCTCAGGACAGTAGTCACAGAACCAAAGCTGGCAGAGTTCAAGAAGCATTTTGACAATGCTCTCAGGCACACAGTGGAATTCTTGGTGTGTTCTGCTCAGGGCCAGGAATTTGACTTTGATGATCTTTTCAGGTCCCTTTGAACTCAAGATCTTCTACGATTCTATGATCTTCCTACTGTAATTTTTCTAAAATCCCAGGAGCTTCACTGACTTCACTGAGAAGGAAGAATGTGCTTTGAAATGGGACAAGACATACTAGCTTCCAAGTGGCTGACCATGGAGTAAGGTCATGCCAGACAATGTCTGCATCTGGATTTTGTTATCTAGAGAAGCAACAACACCTGTTCCCATTTAGGCAGAAGAATTAGCTCCAAACCTGGCTGCTATACTTCCATTTGAATCCAGGAGGAGTCAGATGCCAGGTGCTGGCTTTTGCAGCTCTGTTTCACAAGGAATTAGCTTGGTTTATTATACACTGTAGATGTTCTAGTTACAGGCAGCCCTGCTTTCTTGTCCTGTTCTCCCCATATTCCTCCTCTCTGCCACACTTTCCCTGTCTCCCCACCGCATTTTCAGTTCACACCAGGAGACAAGACATCTAAACCAGTAAAATATAGAAGTCATCTCTTTCCCAGACCTGTAGGAAGATCAAGAGGTTTTCCAAACTGGGGGCTGAATGCTTATGTGGGGGTGGATGTTGGGAGGAAGCAGGGAGGAGGCGCAGGGACAAGTCACATCCGGAGTTTTCGTGACTCAAATTCAGTAAATGTATCACGTCAGTCATAGGAAAAACGTGTGCCCTGCAGCTGGAGCTGAGGTGTCTGGACTCTCTCAGGTTGGCAACTCTTTCATGATGTTGTTGTAACATGCACAGCTGATAGTTAATTAAGCAAATGAATAGATCTTACCCTGGCAAAAGAGGCACACCCATGTCTTTCAGAGGGTGCACTGAATCACAGACATTGCCATTTCACTGTCTGTGTCCGGTGGAGGGGTGTGGGGGGGAGCTCATAACCTGCAGCAAGGCAGTTAAAATAATCGATGAGTGCATGTTCAATCCCAAGACAGGGACGGGGAGAGGGGGAGGAGGAGGGTGTAGGAAGGGAGAGAGAGAGACAGAGAG